>OVBJ01001465.1:0-28011 GCA_900406535.1 Noccaea bulbosa | reverse complement strand
CTTCATTTTGGAGTCAAATATGGGGCAATACATTGGAGATGCCCTAACTAATTTGTGTTTGCTATTTTTTGTTTCCAACGTGTTTTTGGTTTTCTTCTAAACTTTTAAAAGGAAGAATAATAAATGCAGTGCTGTAATTGATGTGAAGCATGATTGAGCCACGATGTTAGTAGCTAATGTTTTGTGGCTCGCAGGACTCTACAATTAAAATCTCATACACACTTCTTCGGGAATATATAGTATGACTACTGGTGGTGCATCTTAGAAAAGTAATATGGAAAAAAAGGTGGAAAATAGATGAACCAAATGGGTTTTGGGTTACTAGCTAGCAAGCTTTCAAAATTTTAGTTGTGGCGATGTGCATCATTGAGCTCTTTGGGTCGATTGCCGTCTGGGAGAGAAATAAATGTTTTTCGACGGAAAAATGTATTAGATTTGGTTTAGAAACTCTTCGTTTAACCACAACTAAAAAAAAGGAAATAAAATACTCGTACATAGGAGGTTAAGGGGAAAAAAGGTAGAATAACTTTTATTCCATTTCTTCACTCTAATGAAAAAATTAAAAAGACAGCCTTTGTGGCTCGTCCAACACTGTACGAGAAGAACAAAAATTATATAATATAAGTTTATATATATTATACTGATAAATGTTGAACACATACAAAAGGATTTGTCTTCCTCTTGGTATTTTATCGCTCAATGGGGTACACACCAGTCGACAGTTATTAACTTATTTGAGACTATCCAAAATCGTGAATCACGTGCTTACTGTATATTAGTGATAACGCTTGGTTGGATGAAAATGCAATTCGGCCTTAGCTTCTAAATCTGACCTATCATTTCCAATTTACTTTATTAACAACAAAATTTTGCTCAAAGCGTTGCCCCTAGCTACATGATGAACTCGTGACTCTTTTAAAATTTTGCTTTGTCTATATGGTTAAGGCTTGAGAGTATCCTCCAAAACTGATGGGTCATGTCAACTCACAATTTTTTCTTGAAAATTGAGAGCATTTGCAACAGAATAAGAAAGTTAAAGAAAGTTATACAGACTAATATAACAGTTTCCAAACTCCATCTAAATTCTCAAGCTTTATTCATTTTGCTTCTTCTTAGGATTCCATTTATTAGAAGAATCATCAAAAGTCTGTTGTAATCAAATTCTATATGATCGCTTATCATGCGTAGAACATCCAAAAGTTTGAAATAGCTATGGTGCTCTTTTCAGGATTTGACGAAATGATGATAGAATTATAGTAGCTACGGATCACGTTTCTAGGACCAGTAAAAAAAAAGTACAGAAAAGAAAGGAAAAAACCATTGTATATCGATAAAGACAAAATGGTTCAGTCGTCTCCCAAGTTTTCTGGTGTAAGAAAAACTCCACAGCAAATACGTCGAAGACTTGAGGGGTTGATGAAGTCAAGTAATTGGAATTTACAAAGCGTGAAACACGCACAATTAAATATGCAAGGTGTCATTATAGTATTTATTCAATCTCACAAGGAAAAGTCCACTAATTGGAGATGCAAGAAGTGTGATGATGAGTTATAGGAACTTTAGAATTATCAATATATATATATATATATATATATGAAAGTGATATGTATGACGAATAAACAAATTAGAAAATAAGCATACATGCAAGCAATCACTAAAATATTTCTTATGGAGTACGTACGTAATTAATCGAACTGCATTGTTATCCCCTAGGTCATTAATCAATATATATATCTTATCATGTGTTCTATTTCCTCAAGATTATCAGATGGATTTCAATTCTAAAACTTACTAGTAGCATCAAACATATAGTTCTATACCTCATTACGTACCTGCTTACCGATATCTCATCGTTCTACCTATGTAGTCACTATCTTAATGTTCTAAACCACGTGTCTTTGGTTTAGGTTTAAGAACTCAGTATACATCATAGATATAGTATTGACATAATTGTTTTTGCAACGACGATCCACCTAGCTCTCTTCAGGTTGCTTAAACCTATACTATTGCAACATTTGTGGTATATTTTTATCAGACAGGACAAGTTCTGCAAATAAACTAAGTGTCATTCGTATTCAGACATGACTAATAGTCTATCACATCATAAACTAAACGCTTTCACATACACACACACATATATATATATGTATATATATATATATATATATATATATATATATATATTATTTTTTTAATGATTAGTGATTAGTTGTTATTCTTCTTGGCAAGATTTTGATGCGATTGCGTTTCATAGTGTTTCTATGGATTTACGAATTGGCCTAAAAGAAGCATAACGGCCCAATATAACTATAGCAAGGCAGTCTGTATATGTTAGGCCGTGTTATAAATTTGGACCGGTCCGGACGGATTCGTTTTATACTTTTATGTTTTAGCCTCACACTACGGATGTGTAATTTAATTTGGATTTTGGTTAAACTTTGGTTCAGAATTTCAGTTTTAGTTTATGAACAAGAATAAATCTAATAGATGGTTTAATAGCATTTACCGTCTCGGTTCAGTTTAGATTCCTAATTTTTAAATTTAATTTTTTCAGAAATATATATATATATTATTTTTTTACTTCGAAATATATTTTTCTAAAATCAAGTTTAGATCGTTATCTCACTAATTACTATGGATATATAACAGAACTAGATGATTCTCCCGCACAAGGTGCAGGAATAAATTGATTTTAAAAAATTAATAGTAATAATTTATTTAAACATAATAATCCGGTTTACAATTTGGTTTTCTTTATTATGCATTCAAAAACATTGAAATATATTACACTTGCTGTGCCATCTGATATTCCATCCGAATCAAAGAAATAGCACTGCGAATATTAGCGACGTGTAGGAGTAAACAAATTCCCTAAGCATTACGTACTGTACTAACTCTAGTAAAACATTTAGTAAAAAAACTCATAAGTAAATGTAACAAAGAAAGTTAAACCTTCTTGGATCACATATAACTAAACGATCAAATGCTTTTCAATAACACCGATGAATATCAAAGTACACAATGCCAGTGCATCCAAACTCTCGGTATCATATGATGTATCTAATGTATTTGTCATGATCACAAGTAATCCTCATCATCTTGACCTTCTTCTTGTTCTTTTTAAAAACGTGAAAAACAGAACAAAAGATCAGTCAATTGGATGATTAGATAACAATGACGAATATTTTACCTATAAGGAACTAACTAACACAACTCAAACTTATTATTTTTGTTTTTCATATTCATATTCTCCAAAGTTCAAAACATAATTAAAAGACCCACCACTGAAAATCTGCCTCCCTCTTATAGTACATCAATGCTTCTTCTTTTTTTTTTTATAAATAGAAAATGATTATATGACATTTATAAGGAATAATAAATTATCTAAAGCCTTTAATGTACAAAGCCTACGATGATGTCCTTTGCTTGTCACAACCATTAAGATAAGTTTGTACTTTATTTTTTTTTAAATAAGTTTGTACCAATTCACATTAAAGAAACAAATCATATTAAATTTGGAAAAAAAAAGAAATAAACAAACAAACCAAGATCTGTCATATGAAAATCAGATTAAAACTTATGTTTTGTGAATACTGGCACAGCTTTCAATTTGAGCTTCACGGTGAATTATTCTTTAGTCTTATAGATTTTGTTAAAACTGATCAAATACAAAGAACAAATGATTGAAACTTATATTAAAATCTTGGAAGTGTAGCTAAATTTCTAGCCAATCGACATGCCACTTACGTTTGCTGTTTTCACATAGCAAAACCAATAACGATGAAAAAAGTCACATACGTTTGCAATTTTGACTTTTCAAATCTGAGAGTGAATGAATTATCAAATAATAGTATAGATTTTGATTTGTTCAGCACTTGTCTTTCATATTCTTAAACAAAGTAATACGAATATAGAAGTAAATTAAACATGCGATGGGAACGAAACAATGGGATTTTAGATATAAGAACACATATAAAGCTCTAATAAAAACAAGAANAAAAAAATTTTGAAAAAAAAAAAAAAAAAAAACAAGAAACAAAAATCTCTCATACGATTAGTTCTCTTTGGCCACTTTATCCTCGACCGAGAGATCCTCGCTAGCTTCCTCTTCGACCTTGTTCTTCTTCATCAGCTGGGCTAATCTCTCGGCAATACTCAGCCTAGTCCCAGGAGACACACCGTTCTTTCCAATGATTGATTCAAGAACTGCCTCTGCCAACAACTTATTCTCGATCACAGCTTTTCCAGTATCAGGAATGTTATCGTCTTTCGAAAACGCAATCTGCAAACATTTTAATTCACAACAAAATAAATGTCAAAAAGAAGTATTCAAAATAAATAGTTTCAAGTGCCTATTTCTACAACAACAAAATTATTCACATTTAGAAACGTGCAAACAGAGTATTGCATCTCATTCAATTTGCGTTTGGTATTTGCATTTACAACTGTCAAAAAGTTATGGTTTTATTTGAAAAGCACCTGACATAGTAAACGTATACGCAAGTCGATAAAAATGTTAAAAGAAGTTGTGGTACCGTGAGAGAGCCGTTAGGGGAGAGAGCGAAGAGGATGGAAGCACCGGGAGGGAACGTTTGGTCTTTGAAGACTTCCAAAAACTTCTCCACAGCTTTAGCCTCACAGTCTGTGTAAATCCCTAACGATTTCCAAATCGCCACACAGTTCTCCGTTACTTTCTCCGAGTATTGCTGTCCCGTTAACGGCAGCTTCATCGTTACCTTAATAAATTTCTCAAACGCACCTAAAAGCCCAAAAAAATAAAAAATTCATAAAACTAATTTACAGAAAAAGGTATATATTCATGACGGTCAATTTAACAAACATAAAACTCTTTTTGACTTCTTGTCGAAAAAAATAAATTCTTTTTTGACTTAAAACACTTAGCATGACGACGTGTCATTCAACTAAGTGGTGTACGTAAGCAAGCACCTGTGACGATTTCACGGAAAAAAGGAACGGATTCCGTTAACTCCTCTGAGGTTTTGCCACTCCATTTAACGGAGAGTGACGGAACGGCGTCAGCACCTAGGTAAACACCGATGACGGTGAAAATCACAAATTTTCCTTGGATATCTAACCCTCGCACACCTGCGCAAGTTAGCAACGCAACAGAAAAAAGTCAGAGAGTCAACAATACAGAAGAAGAAGAAGGCAAAAAAAAACAGTGTTCGAACCTGCGCCACCGAGGAAGAGTGGATTAGAAGAAGCCGGTGAGTTAACGGAGGGTGAAAAAGTAACAGAATCGACTTGAAGTTTCGTGACGGAAGGTAACGGTAAGAGACAGGCCGAAGAAGTCATGGTTCTGATTTGAGTTTGGGGGTTAGGTTTGATGATATCTAATAGTAATAGTAAGAGACGTAACAACAAGTTATAAGAGAAGAAGGAGGTGGTGGTAGGTAGCAATTGTTGCGATTACGAGTGTTGGTTGTGTAGGCACGTGGACGTACTCGCTTTTGATTGGTAGGTTGCGGAAACTCCGATCCCTTTCACGAGGGTCTCTCTTTGGTCTATACAATAATGCGATTTAACTGTATCCACTATCCCAGTTTTGTTTCAGTTTAGGTTTAATGAAAAGTTTTTTTCAAAAATTATTTACTTAGTTTGATTCGATTTGGTGGGTTAGTTTTTGGTTTAGACAATAAAAAACTTAAATTTATATATACATTTAAAAGTTATATGGTTTCATTACATTGAGAACAGTTTCATATATTACTAATCATATTGTAAACATAATTGTTTCGATTTTGATTAAAAGGTTGATATGAGTCGGTTTAGTTGGGTTCATGTGTCCACGCGAGTTACTAAAGTCCAAAATAGTTTTGTCAGGCTAGACGAAAATCTCATGTGAAGTTCAACCACAATATCTATGTAATTTTTAATTTGATTTTTGTTTAAAAATATATTAAAAAAATATGAGGGGAAGTGGGCTACGGCATGGGCTATTAAAACCCATCAGAGATGCTCTCCAGATTTGAGTTCCGATTGTTCCTAAACATTGGGCTACCTATAGTAAAATCAAAGCTAAATCTAAGTAAACCTAAATTCCCTGTGGGTTTGTCACTGGAAATGTATTGCATAACCAGAAATTTGTCATCAATAGTCGACATCGTGTTGGCAACAATGACACTTAACAATGTATTGCATTACCAGAAATTTGCGCAACCGATGACAATCTTCAAGGAGATCGGCCTACAAATGATCAACACGATAAACGCAAGACGAAGGCGAAATAAATTTTGTAAGCCCATGCCTCTCTGGCTAAGATAGTTCTCTATTAGCCTCCAAGTTCAAGTTGTATTGATTTGTTTTTTATTTATTTTTTTTGCCAATGTCTTAATTGGTACTATAGGTTAACAACCACGTAATCCTCACGACTTCATATCAAAGAAAAAAAATGACACTTGATTTCCAATACTATTCCATCCTTTTTAAGTAAATAATTAAGTGATATTTAAGCCATTTTTTTTTTCATTTAAAATTCGAGACATGTATAAAAGCCGGGTAATGTATGATAGACTTTCATCATTTCACGTTTTCGTTATTCTCTTGAGTGTTGAGGATTGACGTTATCATAATGAACTTATATCTTAACGTTCATTACAATAGCATTATTAGACAAGGAGTATTTGTCTACGTGATAATGAAAACACTCCATTTTTGTCTTTTGACAGCACTGGAAAACACTCCATTTAGATCTTAGGTTTTAAATCACTTAAGAGTGTATTGAATTTGGGATTTGAAATGATTTTGGGTGATTTAATTTTTAGGGGGTTTTTAAATCTTAGGTTTTAAATCACTTTCAAATCACAAGGTTTTAGATGGAATTTTAGAATACTTTAACTAAAATCACTTGCACTTCTATAATTCACACAAAATCATCTAAAAACTCTCTAAAAATCAATCATCATAAATCACTACAAATCCTAAATTCAATAATATCTTATTTTTAACAAAGGAATCTCACCAAATCACTCTAAATTTTTTTTTTTTTAAATCCACTTTTAAAAATATTTTCATTAACATTGGATTTGAAATTGTATTTTAAAATCATAAGTTCAATAATACTGAATTTTTTAAAAAAATTCAGAATTCAAATTTGAATAACAGTAGATTTGTTATTTTAATACAAATCACCTTAAATCACTCCAAATCCCACTTTCAATACATTCTTTTTAATTTCTTATAAATGACTAAAATTCAAATGTAGAAATTTCCAATTTGCACATTAACTAGCTTAATTGCGTATTTAAGGCCTTGAATTTAATTTATTCAAGTGGTTCGATCGAAAATAAATGTGTGCTTAAATGTTTGACTTTTTGACATTGAAGATGCAGAGTCCCTACCATATTTAAAAGAAACAATTTACTTTGGAATTTTATTCATAATTAATTAATAACATTACAGTTACAATAATTGGGATCCAGTTCATTTCTTTTGGGGATAAAATCGGGATTAACGTTTACTTTTCCAACATATGCAATGTTTTTTTGTTAAAGACAACATATGCGACGTTGATATGCGCATGTAGCTACTAAAAAAAAACCTAAGTCGGATTTGTGTTGGTTACTTGGTTATTTACACCGTCTTGATAACGCGGAATTAAGAGATAAAAATAACTTATACAAACATAAGTTAGTTTTAGTTTTAACAAAAAAAAAAAAAAACATAAGTTAGTTTTAGGAAAAAGAAAAGTTCATATTTAACTCATTGACGCACAAGCCTCGGTTGTTTCAAATAATTTGATTTAAAATCAATTTCATTAAATGAGGCAGTCAATTCATGCAACTGACCACATCGAGCAATTAATTAGGTTGAACTAACAGACTGTATACTTCTATGTAATAAAATAACGACTTATTGTCCTTTCGTTTTCTTTATATAAATTCATCCACAGAAGTAAAGAGAAATGGAGTGTTATTGAATTTCAAATTCTTATCTAGTTGATCTGAGGTATAGCCCTTTGGGGATGGTATATATTGTAACACTTAATCTAACTCGTTGAATCCTGTTTTTAAATGCTTGAAATTCAACTGTGTATCCACTACGTATGCGTTAATGTGGATTTTCAAGAAATCTAAAGAGAAAAATCTTCCAAAAAATATACAAAGACGAAACGATTATAATAGTAATTACAACCTGATCCACTACGTATTCTGTATAAAGGTTTTTTTAGGTTGAATTAATTTGACATTTATTCAAAAAGAAATTCAAGCTTCACTTAAATATGTTTGTGGAGACCAACCCTCACCTTCACGTCCTCTTATTTTTACTCCCAAACAACAATGCGAAGTAAAACATGATCCTGAAGAAAAGACCAAAAGCAAACGTAATCCACAAGCATTCCCACTTGCCCATTTGAGTAATACCTTGCTGAGCAAGAAAGTCAGCCCCAGTCCTTAAGCATGTGGACTCCGTTATGTTCGTCCTGAGAGATGTCCCTAGAGTTTCAAGGAGCTTAACCTTTCCCGAATCAGACACTCCTCCGAGAAGAGTGCCGTCGAACACTTGAACTCCCTTAACAAAACAACGCGACGAGTCATTAAACTCGTTGATTAAGACAGCCTCGTAGGGATACTTGAACACTGAAATGTAATGAAACCACAACCAGTAGATCGGTAACCGATCTCGGTTGACGTAGAACCCACTCAACAGCAAACAGTAGGCCATATAAGAAATGGCGACCATGTAACTTATCATGATATTCGGAACAAGGCCGGACACGAAGGTAACGACCCCTGATCCGGACCAAAAAGAGGCGTAGATTATGAGGCAATAGAAGACGAAACCGCTAAACCCGCCGCTCAAACCAACGGTCCAGAACGTGATTGAGCCAAACACAATTGACGGTGCAATTAGCTGAGGCAGGTTCACGAGAGAATGAGATATGACATACGAAGATGTCCTGTATGCGTTGTGCGTTGTCTCTCTCAAGAAAATGTAACGTTCTTGGATGAAAACGGGGACGTTGTCTAAACAACAGTAGAACATTGTTGGCACGACGAAAGCGAATAAGGTCAATCTCTCTTGTGCACCTCTTGGAGTGTGGTCTAGCTTCCAATAGACCGTGGCTAAGAGAAAGCCGGTCACCATGACTGTAGCTATACGTGTTCCTATTAGCTCTGGCATCCGGATCCAGTTTTTCATGTAACGTCTTGCTAAGATGAATGTTTCGAACAGTGACGGGTTTGCGTATGAAGATACTGTTTCCATGGACATGAGATTGGCGCCGGAGGAGCCGGAGACTAGTTTGCCTCTTGAGACACTTGCGTCGATGGCTTCTTTTAGAGATAGGGCTTGGTATGGTGTGGTCTGTGGCGTGGCTCGAGGAGTTTGGTTTTGTTGCCATTCTTCGTTGAATTGGACTAACTCTTTGATTCCTTGGGATGATCCTTCGAGCTCTCGGATGACGTCAAGAGCGAACTCTGTGATGTTCTCTTTCTCCGGGATGGGACGGCCAAAATCGGAGAAAAAGGAAGGAAGACTTGCCGGAGATCCGTTGAAGACGCTCTTGCCGCGAGATAAGATAATAAGACGGTCAAGCAAATCTATGATCCGTGTACTAGGTTGATGAATGGACATAATTACGATGCTGCCACTCTGAGCGATTCGTTTAAGCACCTGCACCACCATGAACGCGTTGGAGGAATCTAACCCCGAGGTTGGTTCGTCGAGGAACAAGACGATAGGATCGTGGATGATGTCGATTCCGATCGAGACTCGCCGTCTCTCTCCGCCGGAGACTCCACGATGTCCTTCGTCTCCGATTAGTGTATCCGCCGCACTTCTGAGCCCTAGTTGTTCGATCAGGGCTTCAACACGCTCCATCTTCTTGGATTTTGGCAAGCTTCTTGGGAGACGAAACTCGGAAGCGAACATTAAGGTTTCTTTGACGGTGAGCATCGGGAAAAGGAGATCGTCTTGCATGACGTAAGCCGATATCACTTTGAGCAGCCGAGATTGCAAAACTTTCTCTCCGTTGAGAGTAACGGAGCCTCTCAGGCTTCCCTCCGCCACACGTCCAGCTAACGCGTCGATCAACGTGGATTTTCCGGCTCCGCTTGCACCGAGAACGGCGAGGACATCCCCGTCGCAAGCTTCGCCGGAAATATCATCGAGTAGAGTCTTCACTGAAACGGAACTTCGCCGCGAGAAATTAAACCGCCGGCGGAGTGTGACATCGTATTCAAGATTGTTAAATGAAAGAACAAACGGCACGTGTCGTATGTTTAAGGCTTCGATATCTATTACGTGATGAGACGGATCGTCGCTTCCGGTGGCCATTCCGTTGCCGGCACCGGAATCTTCCTTGTGGAAACTGTCGCAGTCTTTCAATAACTCTGCGAGCGAAGGTGATCCGTCGGGAAAGATATACTCTGTTTCCTCCAGAACACATGGCATCGCAATTTTTCTTACACTCAGTGACAGATTAGTCATACGTGTCTTTTTTTTATGAATACAACTGTTTAATGTAATCAGAAACCTCCTCGAACTCTCTTCTTCTTCTTTTTTTTTTTTCTTAATTTTTAAAATATGATGTATTGTAGTTTGTTGCGTTAGGTATTTATAAGTCAACACTTAACATAAAGGGTTGGTGTGTTTTGATTGCTTACGGAAATGGATATATAAATTATGTGAAGCATGAATGCGAGGAACGTTATTTATGTAGGGATGGCCAAAATTAATTAGGCTGGAATGTTAATTGCGTTATTTATGTAGGAATTGTATTTTTTTTTTACTGGATTGAGTTTGTCCAAATTGGCTTTTTTGATGTTTTATGCTGGGTTTGGTTATCCCTTTTAATGTATACTAGAGCTTGTAAGATCTGACACAATCGTCTCTGACTCTCACAGTGACTCATTTCCTGAAATTTCAACTTCGATATATGTGTATCCGTGGGTTGCGTGCGTGCTTATTGTAGACCTCTGTAAGGCTTGGAAATCGATGCACATATTTGGGATCTCGAACATGGGACTGAGTCGCATTATTTTCACACACACAATAAAAAAATGAACAATATGGGTCGCATTAAATTTCACCTACTATGCATTTCAAATTGGGACATCAACCAAATTGTATATTTAAAGCGATGTTTTTCTTCTATCTGTAACCAGTATTTATTCCCAAGCTTTTGCTGTCCATAATTAGTAATGTTGCAGTCGGCAGGACTTCTATAGTTGGAATTATTGTTTGAGATATAGTATCATCCGAAACCGTAACCAAATTAAAGTTTCACGTAACTGTAGTGATAAACAATGAAATTTATTTTAATACTATACTGTTTGCTAGAAATCTACGCATAATAACCAATATAAATCTATTCATAATAACCAATTAATTTAAATTTTCACGTAACCTTTTGCTTCAACTAATGGAATTTCATTTCTTAATCGAATCTTAAACCCTAGAAAGAGAACTTATCTATTTGTACGAAGCTCTAAGAACAATCTCTAACTGTTGTCCAAAAAAAAAAAAAAACAATCTCTAACCAATCTTCTAATCATATTTAGCGCGAGAGTTATTATCTGATCACACGGCGTCACTTTAGACTTGGTCTTTGTAAGGAATCAAGCTGATATTGTACATTCGTATAACTATTTTATGAAATCAGAAAGTTCATAGAACTGTAGTGCCATTGACTTTTTGCGTAATGGAACTGTTAGAAAACTATATTGTAATACTATACTGTTATAATATTTTATAACAATATTAATACTGATATTTAGTATGAGAAAATAAAAAATGATCTTGATTATCAAAATTGAGTGTCATGTTCTACAAACAAGGAACACATATTTATAGACGTAACATGGAGGTGAATTATGCCAATGGAAAAATTATTATCACAAAAATAATTTGTATAACATTAATGTAGTAGAGACGCTGTATCTAAACTGCAATTGGTACTCTTTTAACAAAAAAAAAAAAAATTACTATAATATGTGTGAAGCACGAAGGAGCCACGATTCGTGTAAGGCCCAGAAAGTTAGTCGTTTAAAGCGTGTGCTTTACGAACTTGATAATCAGCATCATTATCTCTTAGCAGATAATTTAATTAAGTGTCATTTTCACCCATAATCGTGTATATCGTGTTTACTGAAATATGCATGCTTGGAAGAAATGCAAGCTGGCTACTTCTACTCGAAATGCAATTTAATACTCCCTCCGTTCTCTTTTGATGAATTTTCAAGCCAAATTTTGTTGTTCCACAAAGATAAATGTTATAGGTTTTTGATGCATTTTTTCAGATTTCAAGAAACATTAATTGAATTTTTATTGGTTTAAAATTATAAAAGTTGTTTTATTGCAAATATCTATGTAATAGTGATTGAAAATTAACTTTTTCTTAATATGTGTGAAAACACTAGAAAATTTATCTTTAAAAAACGGAAGGAGTATCAAAAAGGCGGTGGTGAGTTAATAACCGTGTGTAATACAAAAGCTTTATAGGCCCAAGACTAATCCCACGAGGCCCAAGCAGTTCACATATTCTTACCATTTAAGGTAGTCCAGGTGGTTGGGGACTCGAACTCATAATGACGGACACCGTGGGTGAGCTTGATACGTTTTGAGCTCCATATTCAAACTTTTATTTTCTTAGAACGAATGGTTTTATTTTTTAAATTGGAATAACTACAAGCTGACTTCGAATATTAAGAAGGATAATAGATACTTAATTTATATAAAAAAAAGAAGGATAATAGATTATATAATATATACTCCCTCCGTTCCCTTTTGATGAATTTTCAAGCCAAATTTTGTTGTTCCACAAAAATAAATGTTATAGTTTTTTGATGCACTTTTTCAGATTTCAAGAAACATTAATTGTATTTGTTGGATTTTTATTGGTTTAAAATTATGAAAAGTTGTTTTATTGTAAAAACCTATGTAATAATAATTGTAAATTAATTTTTTCTTAATATGTGTAAAAACACTAGAAAATTTATAACGGAGGGAGTATAAATCAAGAAAAAGAGCATGTAACTCGACTTTATCATAATTACATTCTTTCTGTTTTGGAATTATGGTTTGAGTAGCATCCAGAACCGCTTGTTCTACTCCAAAAAGGCAAATCCATATTTAAAAGTATACGGTGTACGGTACCCAAAATATACATAGTTAGTTGACGAACTAATCGAAACAAAAATGAAATGATACGTGAAGAAAGATTAAATAAATCTATCTTAATAACTGGGTTGTGATTTTCGGATGCAACTAGTAAAAAGTTACAAGCTGACTAGAAAGTTGAAAATATAGCTGATTCTATAAAGATACATATAACTCCAACATAGCTTTGAAACAAACAAAAAACCATCAACAGAGCATCCCATATATATCACTCTTAATTTAATCTTATATCATTATTACTGTAGTAATTTTAGATCAATTTTCTTTAGCAATTACATTTATCTCTGGCGATACACCCGGACACGTTATAAAACGAGACTTTGACAAACTACAAAACTAGAGACAAACCGTTGAAATATTAGCTAGTACAAATTAATTAGCTACTAGTTGTTCTTATTTTATTACATGCATTAATGCATATACGTACCGGTGAGGCTTTATTAAAAAATAGAACTACTATAAGTTTATTATAATTTATACCAATGAAGCGATAAGCTATTATTGCAAAACTACAAGAAAATTATTTAAACATATTAAAAGATGACTTCGATAGCATCTCAAACTCTCAATGTTTTCACCAAAACAGTGAGAGTTAAAAAAAAAAAAAAAAAGTATAATCATTCCCTATAACTACACTAATCATTTCTGATTTCTCGTTTTAATTATTAACACGAGAGATTACGAAGAGTTTTTTTTTATTCCTAAAATGGAGAGTTTTGGTTAAAGTTTAACCCGATACCTATAAACCAAATACTGGTCTATCCGGTCCAAACCGGCTTCCATGACTTTTAGTACACCGAACCGAATCACACCTTTCTGAAGAGCCAAGCTCTTGGGTCTGTGCCTCCGCATACGAACGAGCGAACGATGACTACGCTACCATACGCCGAAGTCGATTGCAGCCTTCGAGCTTTAGCCGGCCGTGCCGAGGGTTTCGGCCGGTTCTCGGTCGGTGGTCTCCACGGCGATCTCTATGTTGTCACTTCTCTTTCAGGTGAAGTATTCTTAAACGAATCTGTTTATAAAAAAATTGCTATGCCTATGCTTTTACCGACGCTCATACTGGAATTCATATAAACACGAAATCGATGGATGATTCGAGCTTTAATTTGGATTAATTTGTTATTGCTTTTGAAACGCCGGATCAATTTTGTGGCTGTTTGTTGTCTCGGGAAGATCATTAGAATGGTTTCATTTGATGTATGATATTAGATGATGGACCTGGGAGTCTTCGCGAAGGAGGTAGGAGGAAAGAGCCATTATGGATTGTTTTCGCGGTTTCTGGAACCATTCATCTCAATTCCTACTTGAGTGTATCGTCCTACAAGACGATTGATGGACGAGGCCAGCGAATCAAGATCACTGGGAAAGGAATAAGATTGAAGGAGTGTGAACATATCATCGTTTGCAACTTGGAGTTTGAAGGTGGCAGAGGTCACGATGTTGATGGCATTCAGATAAAGCCAAAGTCTAGGCACATTTGGATCGATCGGTGTAGCTTGCGTGATTACGATGATGGGCTTATAGATATCACTAGACAAAGCACTGATATCACTGTTTCTAGGTGAGGAAGAGGAAGATGATTCTGGATTGTTATGCTCTTGTTCTGGTGCTTAATGTGGCTTTCTTTGTTGTCTCTGGTTCTTACAGATGTTATTTTGCACAGCATGACAAGACGATGTTGATTGGAGCAGATCCTTCTCATGTTGATGATAGATGCATCCGAGTGACCATTCACCATTGTTTCTTTGATGGAACGAGGCAGAGGCAGCCTCGTCTCAGATTTGGAAAAGTTCATTTATACAATAATTACACAAGAAACTGGGGAATATACGCTGTCTGTGCTAGCGTAGAAGCACAGGTAAAACTCTTTAGTAGCTGTTTTTTTTTTTTTTAAATCAGTCTGAGGCTAATATCTATGTTTCTGCAATCAGGTGTTCTCTCAGTGCAATATATATGAAGCAGGGACGAAGAAGAAAACTTTTGAATACTATCCGGAGAAGGTTGATTCTCTTTTTTTTTTGTTTTCACTTGCTTCCTTCTTCTTGCATGAGAGAAAACCTTGTTCTTCACCATCATCATCATCTTGTGTGGATTTCTTTGTAGGCCGCTGACAAGGAAGAAGTGAGAGCTGGGTTAGTACGATCTGAAAACGACTTGTTCTTGAACGGAGCTCAAGCTTCCTTGTTGGCAGGGGCCGGCGAAGAATGTGTGTTCCATCCAAGCGAGCATTACCCGACATGGACCGTGGAGCCACCATCAGAAACTCTCAAGCAAATCCTCAAAATTTGTACCGGTTGGCAATCTTTATCCCCTCCTTCAGATCATGGAGTTCCTAAGTAGTAGATGTGATCCGATTGTTTTCTTGCATATCTTATTTCCAGTTTTCACCTTATTCAGCGAGTGAACAGTGCTTTTTTTCTTTTTCAACTTGCAATAAGCTCTGTGTGATTTGTAATGCGTTTTCTTGTTTATGAAAAGTAATTTGGCTTCTTGATTGTATGTTCCCTGTATCAAATTGTTTACTAGATTAATTTTAGCTTTGGTTATGAGAGAGTAAGAGACCACTCGTCTTGTTCTGTAAAACGTTCCATAAGCTTCTTTTGTTTGGTTCAAAATTTCAAATGATACAAAAATATAAACAATAACGTAAAGAAAATCTCAATGTTGTTTTTTTCGTTCTCGTTCTGTTGTTCACACAATGCAAGCACAAGTATCTGTACATTTTTGATACTTCACATCATGTAGAGCGGAATATTCAGCTAGACCTGTCTCAGCCTGAAACACATCCAAGTGACATCCAGGATGAAGAAGACGAAGACGAAGATGAAGAAATGGAGGATGAGCCAAGTATTGGTGTCCCGTGGAACAGATCAGAGATGTAATTCTCCAAGTTATCTGGCTTGAACCTCACAAGGATCTCGATGTTTCTCTCCTGGCTGAGCATTGGTAAGTTCTTCCTGTAAAACTCTCTGTATTCCGGTACAAGTTTCTTTGCTATCGAGACCTTAAGCTCGTCCCTCAGTTTCGCATCTGGTACAACTCGTGACGATTGTTTCATATATGCTTCCTCGAACGCTGTGTGAAACCTTCTGAAATATATTTTGGCCTCCTCTGGTGATAAATCTGTAGGTTCCTCTGGTAAGGACATGAAAACATTGGACCACGCTGCTATCTCATAATTCCCAGCGTAAGCCCCGAGTTTATCTCCGTGCTTGCTGAGCCAATCATCTCCAAGGAGATCTCTGAGTTGAGTCGAACGAACCGTTTCAATGATGAAGTGAAGGTTGTTTGCAAGGAAGAGGTAAGACAGTGAAACATCCTTGTAATGCTCTGCTTTTGTGTCTAGTCTGCATAGCAAGACCAGGATGAGCCAAGCGAAATGGACCGAGAGTGCGTGATTGTGTTCTTCATCTTCTGAGATTGGAGCTCTGACATAAGCTTCGAGCAAGCGGGTGTTTCTTGGGAGAGGATGGTCTGCAAGGATTTCAGACAAGACAGAGCTGTGTCTAGAAAGGGAAGAGATGAAACTCATTGTTGATCGGGTCAGCTTATGAATCCCTCCTCCAGGTGTTATGGCTTTCGTCGAATCCTTGAGAATAGTCGATTCAAAATCCGTTAGAGCACTGTGGATCGAAACCTTTAGCTTCTGAAGCGAAACGAGCGCCTGAGATTTCACGCCAGATACTGAATCGAAGTGGAATATCATCTCTACGTCCTGCCAGAGATCAGTGATCGCAGCCTGGAGATCCATTAGAGAGAAGATCCTCTCATGTGACTTCTTCTCCTTGGCAACAAACTCAGGGAACTTGAAAAGGTTAGTGGCTGCTTCGTTTGCTATCTCGTAAAAGCATGACTCTCTCGTTGAATTTGAAGCAGAGAAGACATGATCACAGAGAAGTTTCTCTCCACGGAAGAGCGTGGCAACGCCAATCTTTGCAGCTTTGATCCAGTTCTTGATCATATGCTCGAGCGTGACCCAGTCCGCTCTGTGAAATCTAGAGCCTTTGTAGATTTCGATCCCGAGCAAGCTTAGCCCTTCGTCTACTATCGATTTTCTGATCCGTTTATAAATCTTTACGCATTCTTTACCATATCCGCAACTGATCATGCTCTCTGCTATCGCTTTAAGGTCAGACATCACCACAACTGAAGCTTTCTCAACTTGAGTGATCGATTCGCCAGCTTTCTTCATCTCTTCATCGTCGTCGTCATCAGATTGCATAACATCTTCAAACTCAGAATTGCTGGAGATTGAGGATTGACCGGATACCGACTCGGGATCGAGCTTGTCTCTGTTGGAAGATAGTATCTGGAAGAACTCTTTCTCGAGCCTCGTCATGGCGATCTGCATAAGGGTCTGTGCCTGGGAAAGCTTGGGAGATTGAGAGTCTTGAGAGACAAGAAAGTGCATCGCTCTGCGCAAATCGCGAACACATGTGATAAACTCTTTGGCTTCCTTTCTGCTGTGGTTGAACAGAGAGACGATTTTGGTGAAGGAAGGCGTGTTTGGATCCCATTTTCTGATGACGGATTCTGCTTTCTCCACGGCCTCCTCCATCGTAGACTGAGTGAAGTGCTGGCTCAGAGGAGAAGCAGGGAAAGAGGTGAAGGAAGAAGGAGAAGAAGGAAGAGATTTAGGAGATGAGGAAGAGAAAAAACCAAACTTTGCCTTTTTCGCCATTGAAGAAAGCTCTCTTAATTCTCTTCTTCCTGAAAATGAATCTTACTTGGCTTTTACTCTTTCTATTTTGTGAGGAAGATGGTTTCACAATTATATAGAAAGATTTGGTCTTAAGTTTGAAATTTTTTGATGACGATGTGCTTACCTGTGAATTTTGACTCCGACCAAACAGAACCATTGACTTAAATGTATAAGCCTTCATCATTCATATATGTATAATTAGTTAATTACAGTACACACATTTTATATCGAGAAATTGGCGACAAAGTTTTGTCATACACGTCTAAGAGTATTTGACTATTTCGTCCTGTCAGCTTATAATCTATAATTTGTATATTTCTTTTCAGTTGTTCAATTGGTGATACTTGATTTGACTTTTTATTGCATCATTTGTAGTATTTTTTTTTTTTTTGTTAAAGGGTTTATCATTTGTATTATTAATAACTATTTATATCTCTTGTCCGAGTTTAAATCGTATTGTATGCAAACCTTTTGAAAACTAGAGGCCAGAAAAGTCCGAGATTTTGATATTTGGCATTCTCTTATATAAAAGCGTGTCTGCGTTTCATTATTTTCGTTTCTATCAACATCTGCAGTTCTGCATTTCAGTTAATAAATTATCGTTATTAGGTTAATAGACATTTATAATCAAATATTTTTAATTTGTTGACGCTGCCCTTACAAAAATATGGTTAACATTACCGTTATTTTCCGTTTAAAACGGTGATTCTTTTAACCGTGTATATAAGAAACTTTTCTATACTTTGTTTGGTCTAGGAGGTATTAAACTCAACTAAGATATAGCAAATGGTGATAAAGTCAATTGAACTATTAAATAATTAAAAGTTCAAANCCATTTTGGATTTTTTTTTTTTTTTTTTAAGTCACTTTTGGCTTATTAGCTTAGCTTTCATTTTCAAGTCGACATATATACTTCATATAAATTAAGTTGCTTTTACATCAAATGATATGAAGCTGTTAGTGCATCAGTTTCAATAGACAATATCTAACCACTGATAACATTAATAATCTTAGAGACCAAACGACCTTCGAAATATTGAACACTGTAGTCTTAGTAAGTAATCGTTGTAAGAATTAAGGCACTTTTATGATTCAACAGATCCTCTCTAGGACTTGATTACCTACGTTAAAACTATTAACATTCCGTTTGACCAAAACTAAAGAAAATCAAAGATAACTAATATATTGAGTATATTGATAATGTTTGTAAGGAAAAAGTCAAATATACGCACTCGACGTAGAGATATACCCGATCGTCAATGGCATTTTCCAGCCATAAGTTTTCGTAAAGAACAAAATCGAGATTCGCTTCTGAAAGTCAACTAGGTTTTAAACAAAAACCTAAAAAAAAAAAAAAAAAAGCCAACTAGGTTTACATAATTCATTTCAACCCATTTGGATTCAACGATGTTATATGAGTTGGCGAACTCATTATAAGAGCACTATAAGCTATTTTACGTTTTCTCACGACTTGTAGTTTTACTTCATATATCCGGTCAGATTGGTTCGACTACAAACCAAAAAGATAGTTAGTCTAGTTGTCTTACCATTATTGGTTGATTAAAAATACTTTAAAATCTAACAATAATATTCTAGTTATGAAAAGAAATGAACCATAATATTGTTGGGATTGGTTATGTTATACTCCCTCTGTTCCTTAATAGTTGATGTTTAAGAAAAAATGTGTTTGGATGTATCTGGATGTATCTGGATGTGTTTTGAGTCCAGATACATCCAAATAATGTCTAGATGCATTTTTCCTTAAACATCAACTATTAAGGAACAGATGGGGTATAGTTTAGCTCACATCTTGCAGTGGAGGATTGTGGGCTTAAGGAGTTCCTTCAAGGCAGCAATGAATAACATCGAAGTGTGAAAACAACTTGGAGAAGCGATCTTGAAACGGTCAACTGATCAAGCGTAGATCAGAGTAAGGTAATATATGAATATATGATAATACAAAAGTCAAAGTTCTAAAAACAAATATTTTCTAATTTCCAAAAAAATCTATAATGGCTCTTTTGATTTACTATGTAGATACGTTTAATCCTAATGTAGCTGGTTCTACAATGTATTCTTGTGACAGGAAACACAACTGAGTTTACAAAGAAATGTTTATTTTGCTGGGAATGTTTCCTATTAAAATCACATCAAATTCACAATATTATATTTGTTCATAGAGATGTGGAAAAACAGAAAACTCTGTTGTCCATTAGAACATTGCAAGAAAATGGTTGTGACACGAGTAATTTGAAAGTTAATTTAAAACTAACAGCCTCACAGCCCGTTACATTTCTCTTGACATCATCCTTTCACGCTCAGCTAATAGAATACAATAGATCTACAATCCGAACCAAGAATGGGACTAAGTGAAATCCAGTGTGGCTCTTAATCCAAGAAAAATACATGGGCTGTAACTGGTTACTATTAAAAGGGATGTTCTGAATAAAATGAATAATTATGAGTGAAATGAAAAAAAATGGGATGATCAAGAAATGGAATAAAAAAATTGGAATATTGAATTCCATTCATCCCATTCATTCATCAATGTTTTAGTAGTGGAATAAAAGGGATAAATTTTAAGAAGGATTTGTTGGTTTTTTTTCCATCCAAAAATGGAATAGGTGGGATTGTTTTTACTTTTTATTCATGATAACTGGTTAATTTTTTATGGAATGTTATGAAATGATGCATTCCATAGATATTTATCCCACAAAAAGGCATTCCAGTTGCAGCCATGAACATGATAAGCACAAATTAAATTTTGAAAAGATTTAGAACTGGCGTCATATTTAGTTTATCTATTCTTTACAATTCCTATTCCGAGTTTAATGCATGATAATTTGTTTACGTTTTCTGACCGGGTTTTCAGGTTAAGCTAAAACCAAAGTTGGACAAAAAACAAATAGGTTGAGATAGTTTTCAATAGTCAAAAGGGTTTATACCCATATATATTTTAACATAAAAGATGTGAAAGATCAAATCTTTGATTCATAGATAGTTCAGATATGTCAGAGAAGATGACGAAGATCTTTGACAGCAAAGAAGACAGAGGTAGACAACAACAAAACTTTATTAAACCTTGATGGCGTATTTTCTAATAGGAAAGTACATTTCTTTCTTCTTCTCTCGTTCTGTCTTCAGAGACGCCTATCCAATGCAAAGAAGAAGACATTAAAGTATAGACCAATTAAACAAGAGCATTAAAAATGCCAGTGACTCGAACAGAGAAACCCATCACATCAAAAAGTTACCTGGTGCTTTGTTAGTCTCCTTCTGATGGCTCTAGTCTTCTTGGGACGGAGATCGAGTGGCAACAACTTCTTGTTTTTGTATGCTTCTCTAAGAGCAGACTTTTGTTTCTGTGAGATCACAGTTAAAACCTGTGCAATCGACTTCCTCACCACTTTGCTGCATGCAACAACACAAAAGGTCCCATTCAGGCTCGTAATAACTTTATCAACTCAAGGGCTTAGCAAGATGGATAAAATCCTAAGATACTAAGCTAAGAAGGTTCTTGCTTTTTCAGAGATTCAATTAAGCTAAAAAGTAACTTTCTATTGCAGACAATACAAACTATACAAAGCCCATAAGAAAAAACTGGAAATGCGAGCAGGTTGTGTAGCAAAAAAAGTGTTTTGTTAATGATGCTAAAAGTGTTCATTTTTTCGAAGAAAAACACACACAAAACATAGAAGCAGAAGCAAACGCAAACGCAATATATAAGAATCATAAATCCATAAGGCAGATACCATGAACACACACTAATCACATGAATGTGTCAAATGCCTAATCTAGAAGACAGAGACACCATGAACAATGCAACATAAATCCAGAATCCACTAGCTATCACCTATAAATTGCTTTATACGACCTGAAGATTGAAATAGACTCATTAAAATTGTGGAGGCGGATGATCTTGAGAAGGAGACACTATAACTTCAATTGAGTTGATATATTCTTCTCTCCAAAACAAAAAATTGTAGGAAGAAGTNTGTTTTTAAAAAAAAAAAAAAAAAAAAAAAAAAAAAAACATGTATACATATGCTCCTGAAGATTATGAACAAGAAGCTAGTTTTACGATGGCGTTCACATGTGCGTGTGATGCGTCTCTCTTACCTTCAAGATGCCATTTTTACTGTTTTTACCAAACCGGTAAAAATAATGACACTACAAGTACAAATTACAGAATGATAACAATAAAACAGGGCTATCCAATCCGGTTAATCGACATGAACCGAACCGAACCGAAAATGTTTTAAATTCTAGATCAGAAAACTTAACCCCGAACCACAACCGGACTGTGTCTGGAAACGGAACCCCTCTGGGTGCGGTAGTTGCTCAGGCGCCAGTCATTGGACAAGTTCCGGCGACGAGATTGGGGGTTTAGCCGGAGATGCTATTGTGCGTTCGGTGAAGCTGTTTGGGTTTCAGCAACGGCGCAATTTACGCTCTTTAGCAAAGCGTTTTAGCTTCAACGGACAATCACATACAGAGCACCAAGCTCAGGAGGTTCTTGTTTTCTTGTTCGCATATTTTTTAGAGAATTAAGGCTTCAGACAAGGTTTTGTTTTTCTAACCGAATTTGTACTGGGAAATGTAATTATGTAAAACTCCTCCAGTAACAGCAATTGCTCACCAAAGATGAAACCTTGACCATCTTATCCATTTATGCCTCTTTGGATAAGGAGTGCATTGACTTCTTACCCTGGTTAGAGTGGATTGCTGGAGCCAAGATAACTAACACGCTTTTGATTGGAAAATCCGTCTATGGCAGGTTGGTGATGTTTTGAATTAGATGCAAGTGTGTTTCTATAGTCCATTTTTGACTAGTCATGTTATGCATTTCATGCTCTTTGAGATCAATCGCGAGATAATAGCTTTCAAGATTTTCTCATACTTTGAGTGAGTTTTTGTGCCAATTTATCTGTCAATGCCCTTAGTATCTTATTATCATACGTTAAGATGCTTCAGCTTGAAGACGCAGTCTCAATCATTCACGTGGCTGGAACTGAAGGAAAGGTACAGACTTTTCCAACAACAGTCTCAACATGCACATTTTCGGAATCTATACTTCGTAATTACGGTCTTCGAACAGGTCTCTTCACATCACCTCACTTAATCGATGTCCGAGAGAGATTCCGTTTAAACGGGTGAGCTTCTGAAA
Source organism: Noccaea bulbosa (assembly GCA_900406535.1). Lineage (NCBI taxonomy): Eukaryota > Viridiplantae > Streptophyta > Magnoliopsida > Brassicales > Brassicaceae > Noccaea > Noccaea bulbosa. Next base: position 4,996 of record OVBJ01001465.1, on the reverse strand, counting down.
ACATACATACACATGACAACATTTTTATCGGACAAAAGTGTTAAGAAAACAGTTTGGTTGCTTCAGCATTGAGATAAGCCAAGAGAAGTTTGTGGACTGCTTCTGGTGTTGCTTCCGTAAACTCAAGGTGTAGCTTTTAAAACAGAACATTCATATAGAGACTTAATTTTTTCATATTTTCTGTTTCTTTCTCATTTCGTTATACCATTCCAAACTAAAGCGCAGGAGAAAACCAACAATGAGATTCCAATGCCTACTTACATCTGCCTTCTTGCATTGTTAGCTTTCAAGATTTTCTCAGCAGAACAGGTTCTCAAATCTCCTTCTACTCAGTAAAAATCAAACTCATGTGATCCAGACTTATAATGTTATTGATGTATGCGCAGGTAGATGTTGTTATACTAGAGGTTGGCTTAGGTGGGAGATTCGATGCCACTAATGTGGTATGAACAACCAAATTTTTGTTTACGTCAGATTAAGATTTTGTCTCTCTAACAAAGCAATTGTTACTTATAGATTCAGGAACCTGTCGTTTGTGGTATTACATCTCTTGGATATGACCATATGGAGATTCTTGGTTAGTCTCTTTCCCGCCATTGCTCCAACAAAAAAGGATTCAATGGGTTTTAACCACTCGGTTTTATCTTCAGGACACACACTTGCTGAAATCGCTGCAGAGAAAGCCGGAAACTTCAAGGTGCATAACAAAAAGCTTCTTCTTGTTTATTCGAGTTTCAGTTTCTTCCTTAATTATTTTTTTTCTCTCTCTCTCTCTCTCTCTCTCTGTTGCAGAGTGGAGTTCCTGCTTTTAGAGTGCCTCAACCTGATGAAGCCATGCGTGTACGTAACGAGAAAGCTTCAAAATTGGATGTAAGGCTTCACAAAACAACCAAATCATCAGATAGAGATCATAAGGTTACTATTAATAATAGTGCTTGTTTCAGGTGAATCTTGAGGTGGTGGAGCCATTGGAGTCTAGTCAGAGACTCGGGCTTCAAGGGGAACACCAATATCTAAACGCTGGTCTTGCTGTTGCGCTGTGTTCTACATTTATTCAGAATATTGGTATTTGAGGACAAGAATGGTATGAATCAGAGAGTAAGTTTGAAACAAGGGGGAAAAAAAACACATTCTGAGTTTTTGTGAATGTAACTGTTAAATTCTGTTTTCTTCTTCTTGAAAACAGAGTGGTTTGCCTGAAAGATTCGTCTCTGGATTGTCAAATGCTTTTTTGATGGGACGAGCAATGATCGTGCCTGATTCAGAATTACCTGAGGAGATTGTTTATTACCTTGATGGAGCTCATAGTCCCGAAAGCACGGTGGCTTGTGCCACTTGGTTTTCACAACAGATCAAACAACACCAAGCAAGAAACCAGAAAATATCAGAGCAGGTTAAAGTTAAATCTCAAAGCTTGTGAAAGTACTTTATGTATTGGTTACCAAAGATGAAACCTTTATGCTCTCATTGCTTATTCTCTCAACGGAAACCAAAGTGTTATACTTCTTGATTGGTTTTATAAGCTGGTTGATGTATGAGGATGTTTATACAGACCTTTTTTTTAGCTCTCTCTCAAAATAATATTTTTGACCATCTTATCCATTTAGGCCTCTTTAGATAAGGAGTGCATTGGCTTCTTACCCTGGTTAGAGCGGATTGCTGGAGCCAAGATAAGCAACACGCTTTCGATTGGGAAATCAACCTATGGCAGGTTGGTGATGTTTTGAATAAGATGCAAGTGTTTCTCTAGTCCAGTTTTTGACTAGTCCTGTTATTCATTTCATGCTCTTAAGTATTGTGATGTTGCCTTGGACATATTGGATTCAGAACATAGTCCAGTCATGTAATGTAATGATCAGATTCAGAGTCCAGTCATGTAATGTAATGATCAGATTCTTTGTTTGAAAGATGCCACTTTGTCTCGTTCAGTCTTCTGATTATTTGGTATTTCATCCATTTGCGAGTAGTTTGCTTATATATGATCAACCACGTTTTGTTTCGAAAAATTTGTCGATTTCATAAGCTACCAAAGGCTGTCTCTTGGTGTGATTGTTTGGTTTATCTATAGCTATGTGTCTTCTTTAGAAATGCCAAGTACATTAACCAGTTTAGAATGCATGTGTAGATTTGTTTTTCTCATCCAAGTGAATTATTTTGTGTGATTCTTCAGGCATTTAAGCAACATCTTCCCAATGTGATCGAACGCCCAGCTCTGGAAAATTTCATGTATGCCTATGCTTTAGGTGAGAAAATTACTCTTACTCAACCATGCACAGTCTTTCTTGACAAGGGAGGTTCTAGTTATCTGTTACTAGACACATTTTTGTTTTTTCTTGACTTAATCTGGATAACTTGTTGCTGGACAGTCACAGTGGGATCTCGTGCGTGGGAAACCTCAAAAAGGCATATCTCTGGTATTGTCTTCAGTATAGTTCTGCGTTTTTATTCTCTGTTTAACTTATGGTAATTTGTGGTATAGATAGATGTTCTGACCATCTAACAGATTCCGTTTGCAGACTTCATGAACCATATGATGGGCTTTCTGCATCAATCGTTTTGAGCGATGAAGACAACCAAAACCAATTGGCAGATGCTTTGACCAAACCATTGTCTCGAGGTCGGTTCACTGAAGTTTCTAGCAAGATTGGCGTGACAAAGGTCCCTTCATCTTGAGGGGGCATGTAGAGCATATAAGGAAACAATATATATGTAATTGATTTGTAATTACTCCTAACCTAGTGTCTCCTCTGTGAATCTCCTTTATATAATCTGTAAATCATTCTCAATAATATCAATTCAATCATCTAATGCTTTCAGAGGTTTAATATTTTCTTAGAGTTCTCTTCGTCTTGTGTTTGCGCATATCTTCTTATAATACATGAATGGTTTCGATTTGATTTTGATTGAATGCTAAAGTTTAACTTTCAGTCTAAATTCATTAAAAAAAAAACTAAAAAAGCAAGCAGTAACAACAAAAGTCTAACAAAAGTAACATCAAGCAGTAAGAACACAACCAGAGTCTCCAGTGAGATGCTAGAGAAATTGTTTTAATACTTGGAATAGGGCTTAGGGGTTGTAATTAGCCCTGGTGGCATAATTTTTGGCACGTGTCTCCTGCTTCTTATAAGCATCCCCAGAACCGCCAGCACCACCAAGACCGTCCCCGGAACGGCAAGGACCGCCACCGCTGCAAGTAGTAGAGAGAAGAGGCAATCCCAGAGCAAGTAGAAGAAATAGTTCAACAAACTCTTCAATTCTCTAGCATTATCATGTCCAGGTAAGTCTGCAAATTCATAAAACTGAATCTAATTTAAAGTCAAGCAAAATAAAATTGGTAATTAGCAGAAAGTTTTGCGGCAGAATAGAAATGGAGAGAGTCTCATGGCATTCAAGGTCACAGCAGAGGCAAAAAGTATAGGCAAATCTAATTCCAGAAGGGAGCAAATGTGATATTTAAACTGTCTATCTTTTTATTTTTAGTAGTTCTCAGTTAGCATATATCTATTTTCAGTGTTCTCCTTACTAAACTGTTATTTTGTTATATTATTGTAACGTTGGATAACATCGTTTATATATATACTAGTATGTCTGTCCGTGCTACGCAGAAGACAATTTCTATTTAGTTTAAATAGTATTGTTATAAAAGTAATGAGAACAAAATATAAAGCCCAATTTTTCAAATTAAGAGTCCATAAAACATAAATAAACAGCTGGTTTATAGATAGATATCATAAAGTTTTAATAATGGTTTGGCCTAATTAAAAAAAAATCATCTAATACATTACAAAGTTAATAATTCATCGTCAAAGCCGTTTTAGCGCCCTCCAACTCTCTTAATTCTCTGTTTAATTCTCTGTTTCTCAAATTTTTCTTCCTTTCACATTTCTAATCCTATTTTGTCTATTATATTCAAACAGCTAGCCGATTACATCACTTGATATTTCAATTAATTAACATTTAGTTCATCAATGGAACAACAAATTACTATACTTCATGACCAAATCATGTCAATGGAAATGTTTTAATCATCCGTCGAACTATACAGTTTCCCAATTGCAAGTTTTCCCTCTCGATTATAGATAAACTAATACAAAATCAAATTTAATTTTGATTTTGTTGAAGCTAGAGGTTAAAATATTCTTTTTAAATCACGAATTTGGGTATTGTTAACATTTTCCATTATTATAGGAAATGATGCTATAGAAAGTGAAGTTGCTGCCTCGGGGTCGGGGTCGGGGTCGAGTTTCTAACGTTATTATTTTGCTACCATAACAACTTATTATTTTGCTACCATCTTCAATTCGTTTTTGTGTTATACTTTTATTGTTTTGAAAATGACTGATTTTCTTCTTTGTCTGGAAAATATAGATAAAACAGAATAGATATATTACATCTAATAAAATATTCTTTAGACATAAAACATTGACCGTTCAAGTGAAAACACATCGAAACAACAAAATAAATCCTAAGGCTTGAAATAATATATGCCTGAAATTGCATGTCAAGGGAAAAAGAAAGAAGTTACATCTAAGTTGCATTTGATAAGGCTGATATGTATCCGGAGAATATATAATTGGCAAATTAGTTTTGTAGTTGAAATGTAACAAACCTGAAAAATGTAATTGCAGTGTGATCAGATACTTTTATGTGAATACAATATCTGATCACAGAAAAAGACACCAAGTATGAGTTAGAGTTTTTGATACGCAAAAAAAAAAAAAAAAATTGTTGAGTATACATGGAAGTTACACCTTAAAAATGATTAGCTGAAACTAATCTGGAATATAAACGTTCGCCCTAGAAAAACCTCTCAGGCACATCTTCNGTCTCCTCTTCCGATGAGATCTCATCTCTCCGCCTCGCTCTGCAGTCATGCTCTCCCTTCTCCGGTGGTGGTTACATGGGGATTAACAGAGCTTTTGAGCCGCGTAGATTTTTCTCCGGAGGTCTTCTCGAGGGAATGCGTGGAGCTTGTGAGGAAGAAGCTCTCATCTCC
>OVBJ01001464.1:5395-28029 GCA_900406535.1 Noccaea bulbosa | reverse complement strand
TCCACGAAAGACCAGCTCGCAGATGCACTGACGAAACCGCTCCCTAGACCGGGTTTCCTTGAGCTGTTTAACAAGATTGGTGTTACGTCAGTACCTCCATCTTGAGGGGGAATGTAGAACATATATAGAAAGAATAGATTAGTCAATCTCTAATCCCTAATCTCTCTTGTATACTCTTTGTATATATAGTGTAATTCTTCCTATAATGATAATCAAGTCTTATACTCTATACTACATGCATAATGGTGGTCGTTGATAATTTTTTTTTTAATTCATAAAAGTGGATCACTAAAACTCGTGTCACTTGTCAGGTGTATTTTTTTGAAACGATGCCACATATTATATCTTTATAAGAAAAACGATGCTACATATTATTTTTTTTGGTACTTCTTGTTTAATCAACACGTATCTTTTTTGATAAAAAACCAACACTTATCCTTTTTCTTTTCTTTTCTTTTTTTTTGTTAAAAGATTTAACCAACACGTATTCTTATGCTAAACAACCACTATTCTTATGAAAAAGAAGGAATATCGCTTTTCTTGTCGCAGCTTGACCCGTGATGTTTTGTTTTATGTTTTTTCGTACATTTCAATCGAAAGAAGTTAATTTGTTGGTACAAAATCATCGTGAACATCGAATACGTCACGTCACACATTACACGTTACAGACTTACAGTGCCAATACGGATTCTCTTTCTTTCTCTGTCAATGAATTGCTCGAGCATCGAACACGTCACGTAACACGTTGGACTTACATTGTCCTCGCAGGCCACATGCTACATAGGCATTTTGTTGGCAAAGTTCAAGATAAATCTGATTGATTATCTTTAATTAGACGAAAATTGTAAGATAAAATATATCACTCTATTACTAATGTGTGTTTGTTCTGCTCGTTCTTAGTGAATTTGACTCCCTCCCATTTAAGTATGGGATATGGTTCCCATCAATCAATGGAGCACGAAATAACATGACAAATTTCGATTTGACACCGAAAGAAGATTGAAAAAACGGTTAAATTTTTACCCAATTTAATTAATATCAAATAGTAAAAAAGAGAAACAGTGTTCTTTTTCAAAGTGTTTTTTTTTTTTTTTTAAGTTTGGATGTTCATTTTTAAGTTGAAGTGGCAAACGATACGAATGACGTTTATTTAGGTTATTCTAGCGAGAAAAATCTTTTGGTATTTTGTAGCAAACAATCTTGTACTTTATAAAAAAAAAAACAATCTTGTAAAAGAACAGGAGAAATGTGTTAAAGGTGGGGCTGTCCTAGTGTCTTTAGGAAAACCCCGTTAGGTACAACTGGAATTAGTTTCAAGCGATATAAAAAACGTGATGTAATTATACTTCCACATCCACAGCGTCTCATTTTTATTTTCTAAATTCCTAATTTTCTATAATTTTAGTGCGTGAGTTGACAGTACTACTTGCTGTAAATCTGATTTATTGATGGATTTTCTATAACTATTACATCAATAAAAATCCCGTTCGGTACAATGGAATTAGTTTTAAAATAAATCAGGTTCACAAGTTAATCTTTCATCGAAAAAAATACAGAGCAACTCTTCATCCAGATATCCATAATATAATAGTTTACCCAGAGAGGAAAAAATCACTGTAACAAAACAGATTATAAATAAACTGTAATAAATTTTAATAAAACAGATTATCTCTATAATTTTAGAGATAAATTTTAATAAACTGTAATAAATATTTTGAACTGTAATAATTTTTTTATTATAAATAAACTGTCTTAATTTCAAATATTTGACAATATAAATATAATAGAAGACCGAAGAACTAATCACTCTCTACTGGACTAAAAATGACAAACAAGTGTGGTTTAGTGAGTGTGTTACTGGTATTTACTCTCTTTCATACACTGGTCATCGTCTCGGGCCAGAAAATACCGGCGGTGGCATTGTTCACATTCGGCGATTCCAACTTCGACGCTGGAAATAGAAGGTTCCTCTTCACAAGTGCAACGATTGCTCAAAACTTCTGGCCTTACGGTAAATCCCGGGATGATCCCAACGGCAAATTTTCTGATGGCAAGATCGTCCCGGACTTTATCGGTCAGTTAATTATTATAGTTCTGTTTTTTTTTTTTTCTCCAAAGAGAAACAATTTTTGTTTTTCATTTCTGTAGTTAAAAAATAAAATGGTGGACAACACATATATAGTTTATAAAGTCGTTGGCTTTTGGAAAAGCATCTTTTTTTTTTTCAAAAGAAAAAAATACAACAGTTATTTTTAAAAAGGGACTAGTAATTGTTTTCAAAGGTCTCAATTCATTATGTTTATTTCTAAAATATTTTAATCACACGAGGAACAAATTTTATCCAAATAATCAGACAGAGGGAAAATAAGCATATTTTTCTCTCAACCTATATAATTAATTAAATATATATGATCCATTTCATTATATGAGATATATTTTTAAAAAATTGTCTTATTTTATTTGATACTCCATCTGTTTTTTATTAGTTATTGTTTTAAAGATATATTTAATGAAAACACATTCATGTATATTTTTAGAACGATAACTAATAAAAAACAGAGGGAGTATGCTTTAAGGTTCTATGCAAATGTTAAAATTTTAAATATTTTGTGATTATCTATACTTTACAGGTTTTGTACTGAATTTTTTTTTTAACTAAATACTATATATATATTAAAAATCGAATTTATTGGATTTCGTGCTTTTGCCTAAAACATGAAAACAAAAGGAATATAATACTACTTTAGTTAATAACATTCATTGATGAGGAGTGAAAATCACAGCAAAATTCATGGGAATTCCGCACGATTTACCGCCGGCGTTTAAACCCGACGCCGATGTCTCACGAGGAGCCAGCTTCGCCGTTGGCCATGCTTCTCTTCTTGGCTCTCCCCAAGATTCTGTAAGATCGCTTAATCATCTCTATATATTTATTTAGTATCATTACTTATTTGCTAATCAATCGTAAACAAAAAAAACTTGAGACACTAATGATTTAAATTTTGTGTAGTTGACTCTGAATCAACAAGTGCAGAGATTCAACCGGATTAAAATAAACTGGAAAGAAGATTACATTCACAAATCATTGTTTATGATATCCATTGGTATGGAAGATTACCTCAACTTCACCAAAAACAATCCTAATGCCGATGGTTCTGCTCAACAAGCTTTTGTCACATCTGTCACTAACAGATTACAGAGAGATATCGACGTAAGTCCTCTTAACTTAAAATTACTCGAAAAATTAGCTGGTATATATAAATATTTTAATTATGTTTTTTTTAAACATATGTTTACTTATGTTACTATAATGTCAACTGCAGCTGTTGTATTCATCAGGAGCTAGTAAATTCGTCGTATATATGTTACCGCCATTAGGTTGTTTACCGATCGTAAGACAAGAATACAAAACCGGTAACGATTGTTACGAGAAACTCAACGATTTGGCCAAACAACACAACGCTAAAATCGGACCGATGTTGAACGAAATAGCGAAAACCAGAACGGGTTTCCAATTCACCGTTTTCGATTTCTACAATGTCGTTCTTCGCAGGACACAAAGAAACATGAACTACCGTAAGTTAATTTAATTTAACGGTAAAAAATTCGAATAATTATATAATTTTTGTTATTATATATACACACTAATAATTACTATCGTTGTGAGCGCAAAGTTTGGATCGAGCTAGTATTTGATAATACTTGTTGCGACAAATTAATTAGGGTACTCCGTGACGAATATATCGTGTTGCGGTGTGGGGACACATAACGCGTATGGTTGCGGTTTACCTAACGTTCACTCGAAGCTATGCGAGTATCAAAGATCGTATCTTTACTTCGACGCAAGTCATCACTCAGAGAAGGCACAGGAATCGTTCGCTCATCTTCTCTTTGGAGCCGACCCAGTCGTTGTCCAACCCTTGAACGTTCGCGAGCTTATTGTATATCCTGTTGATGAGTCTATGCGCGAACTTTGGGAAGATAAAACGGAGGAGAAGTTATCGTCAGTCCTCGACGTTGACGTCGATGCGAGTGGATCTGTGTACGCGATCTAGTTCTTGAGCCTTTAACAAAAAATTAAATATATTTCTCGAGCTTAGTAATACTATTTCCAAGATCAAGCACGAGCTGAGCTAGCTCTGCGAGTTTGTAAGGCTGTTCTTCTTAACATGAGAATAAAACAAATGTTTTCCTATGTATTTTGTTTTGAAAATATATATATGAAAACGTGTACTTTTTATCCGAAACGGATTAAGAAAAAATGTTTTCCTATGTATTGTGAAAGCATACACGTTTCGTCACGATTAATAAAAGAATCTAAAACTCTATCAATATTATTTTTCTTTATTACAAAATCTCAAAAGTATACTTGAACCCTAATAAGTTTTTCTCAATGTCACAATTGCAACAAAATATCGAATCTTCATTGGATTACCCATCTAATACTCAAGTGGGAACTACTATAGTCCACCACCATGAGAAGTGTGATTTACAAAGAAAAATTCAGCAAACTTGACACTAGACATGGGGGCCAAACAGTCCGCCTTGAAGTACAAACTACGATAACTAAAAAACGTAGAAAAATGAATTGATCTATTCCGAAGTAGGCAAAAATCGTCCAAAAATAACTAGAGAAAGCTGACTATTTGAAAGGATGATGCCCATCCTAATCGATTATATCAACTATAAGATGCACTGATCGGTTTCAAAATCACATGGCATTGTTTTTTCATAATTAACTTCTTTCCTTTCAAAAAACAAAAAAAATTAAGAATCTCAATGGATTGTAACAAACCCGAGAATAGAAACCAAAACGAATCTCAGCTGTGTGCTCATATATATTATAAAAGTTTGGGGACAGACAGAAACGAAATGATAAAATTTAGAGGTTGAAAGGTAACTGATTCTTGTTCAACAAAATAAGGTTATGGATTCTTTTCCTTTTTTCTTTTAATCGAAGTAGTCAATTATTTCATTACAAAAGAAAGTGTTTACAAAGTTAGATGACATGCTAAATTATCCAAGATATGACATAAGGACTACACTGATTACGAGCATTTTTGCTAAATTATGTTCAGTTGAGTTTGCACTCGTATTGAGATGAAGGAAGTTTAAGTCCTGCTTTTATGATATTTTGTACCATCTCTTAATCTCTAATGTATGTTGGATAGATGTTGATGCATTGATTAGATAAACTACTCATGTAACAGACTAATAACAGTTGTCGTCATTCTAGAGCTGATGCAACGGTGGTAATGGAATCAAATTCACCTCACTCATTTTATTTACCCTTTTATTTTTACTTTGTTGGTCAATTGTATAAGTAAAAAATGACTTCTGATAAATTCCTTTTCTAAGTTTTCTGTATTTTTTATATATATAATATTAAGAAAAGACTAAGAATTAATTATGAAAATCTATGAATGAAAATAGTAGAAATAGTTGAAAGTTTGGGGGCCACATGCTCTTCATTAGAACAAAATGATTAACTTAAGTGAAATCCTTCAAAAGGATTCAATCTCCTCAGTCCTCATTTTATACAATTTTCCTTATATTTAATTATCAAATTATATTTAAAAATTTATATAACGTTTTTGAGCTTATAATTCATATGTATGTCTTATTTTATTTCACGTGGGTTAAAGCCTTAAAGGTTCTTATTTTTTCTTTTTCCTTTTTGTGTTAAATGTGAAGATTTTATACCAAAAACTGAATAAGAATACAAAATAGTGTAGCTTACTTACCTAATTACCTACTTACCTAATATATGGAACCCAACAAGTTTTAGTCTTTTAGATCATAGAAATACAAGTTGTTGGTTAAAGGGTCTCATTTTCATTGTCTTTGCCTCTAAAGAGCACGATCCTGATCCTACTAATAATGAATAAATTTTCTTATTAAAATAAAATAAGAAACGAAGTAAATCGTCGGAAATGATTCATCTGAACGTACAGTCGATAGAGGGTTCAAATATTTTCGTATATGTATTAGCCTGTTTCTTTTTTTATTAATAAAAATCTCAGATAACCAAATGATAAATCTCACCATGTGCCATGGTTGTCACTTGAGTAAGGATCAAATGATAAACCACCCATTTATGGTTGCCTTTTTTCACCATGATATTGGAATTTGATATCAATAACCGTTTTACACACTTCACTTTTATTATAGAAAAAAAAAAATTTCCGGTTGGCACGTTACTATATGTAAACTATAATTATTGCAAATTGCCAAAAGCTACACTTTCAATATAAATAACGGACTCGGTGTATTGGGATTAGGCACAAAAAGCAATCAACCTTCTTATGAGTGTCTTTATCTTTCTACTCTGTCTCCCAGATCGATGGCACTCAACTGTAGCTTAGCGAGTGTTCTAGGGTTATTTCTGGTATTCACCTTGTTCCACCACCCTATCGCTGTGGCCGGACAGAGTATCCCCGCGGTGGGCTTGTTCACGTTCGGTGACTCCAACTTCGACGCCGGAAACAAACAGAATTTCACCACAGCCAACGTTGCGCAAGGTTTCTGGCCGTACGGAAAATCCCGAGATAACCCCAACGGCAAGTTTTCCGATGGACTCATCGCTCCGGACTTCGTTGGTAAGATTATCTTATTTATCTTTTCCTCATAACCGGATGCTTTTGCCTTAACCGCTAGAATTCACGTTCTTTGTACCACGGCACTAGTAAAAGTAACGCTTAAAACTAATAACGAGGAACGACTGGAATTATATGAAAAGCCCTAAAATAATGAAAAACACAACATGCAGCAAAATTCATGGGAATCCCGATCGAGATACCGCCGGCACTTAAACCGAACGTCAATGTCTCACGTGGAGCTAGTTTCGCCGTCGCCGATGCTACTCTTCTCGGAGCTCCGGTTGAATCTGTAAGTTTACTTGACAAAAAAAAAAAACATTTACATCAATATAAAAACGATGACTTAATGAGCTTTACTTTAACTGCAATTTTGTAATAATACTGAAGTATTAATTAGTTCATTTTTCTTTAGTGGACTCTGAATCAACAGATACAGAGATTCAATCTAATGAAAGCAGGAAACTGGAACGATGACTTCATCAAGAAGTCAGTGTTTATGATCTACATTGGTGCTAACGATTACTTGAATTTCACCAAGAACAACCCTATCGCAGATGCATCTGCTCAACAAGCTTTTGTCACTTCCGTCACCAACAAGTTAAAGAGCGACATCACCTTGTTATCTAATTCAGGAGCAACTAAGTTCGTGATCCAAATCCTAGCTCCAATAGGTTGCTTTCCCATCGTCAGACAAGATTACAAAACCGGGGTAGAGAACTGCTACCAACCTCTCAACGATTTGGCTAAACAACACAATGAAAAGATCGGACCGATGTTGAACGAAATGGCAGCAGCCTCTTCCGGTTTCCAGTTCACCGTCTTCGATTTCTACAATGTCATTCTTCGTAGGACGCAGAGCAACTTGAGCTTGAGCTACCGTAAGTTGGTTAATTTACGTTACTACAATTTTCTATTTATGATATCATGTGAATATACTCATATACAAAACCGTTAAAATTTGGTTAATTTTAGGGTTTTCGAAGACGAACGTATCGTGCTGTGGAGTTGGGACACACGATGCTTATGGTTGCGGTTTACCGAACGTGCACTCCAAGCTATGCGAGTACCAACGATCTTACCTATTCTACGACGGACGTCACAATACCGAGAAGGCTCAAGAACAATTTGGTCATCTTCTGTTTGGAGCCAATCCGAATGTGATCCAACCAATGAATATCCGTGAGCTCGTGACTTACCCAGCCGGTGAACCTATGCGTGAGGTTTGGTTGCCTACATTGTCAGCCACTTTCCAAGACAGACACTCTAGCTCGTCGTCTAGCCGCGGTTACGCTCTCTACTGAGTCTCCATTAACCAGTCTTAATTTCGGGATCAATATGGGTTTCTTACAAGGGTCATGATCGAGTTTCATTATAACCGTTTCAAAATCGGCATCGATCGTAATGTTTTTCGTTTGCATTTGTTTTGTTTTTTTGTCTTTCTCTAGCTAGTGGTTTTTCCTCTATAATAAAAGATTGATCCTTGCTACTTTTACAACGTCTTGAACTGACTCGAGAGTAGATTAATGAGTTTATGCGCGACCTTCGGGAAGATCGAATGGAGGAGAAGTTATCGTTAGTCGTCGACGTTGACGTCGATGCGAGTGGATCTATCCAAGGCATTGAAATATGTTGAGAATAAAACAATGTTTTCCCATGTTTTTGGAAAATATTTGAAACATAACTTTATAATTATTAAGGGTTTTGTGAAAGCTCAACATATTTCGTCACTATTAAAAAATCTAAAACTCTCTATCGATGAACCTATAAACCCAAATGAATATAACTTGTCTTTATTACAACATTTCAAGAGTACTTAAATACTTATACAGTCTCACAATTAATTAAATTAAAATATCGAATCCTGGGTTGTTAGTTGTTACCCAAACCATTAGAAAGATTAAACTTGACTCTAGATATGAGTGTCAAACTGTCCCGCCTAAAATTAAAGTACAAACTACGGTAACTTAAAGACATAGAAAACTGAATAAATTGACCAAAAAAAAAACAAAAAAACAAAAAAACAGAACAAATATATTCCGAGGCAAGTAAAAAACGTCCAAAAAAGTAGAGAAAACGTAACTAACTATTTCAAAATCTTATGACATTGTTTTCTCATAATTAACTCATGTCTTCTTTTTTTTTTTTAATCTCACAGGATTTTTGACAAATAAAAACCATCCCAGCTGTGTGCTCATATTAGAAAAGTTTGGGGCTAGATACCCTTCATTAGAACGAAATGATAAAATTGAATTAGAGGTTAAAAGGTATTTTAAAAAAAAAAAGTTTAAAGGTAAGAAAGGAGCTAACTGATTCTTCTCTTTTCCCTTTTTTTTTTTTGTTTTTATCAAAATAGTTAACTATTTCATAAAGTCTATACAAAGTTGGTATTCTAATCCAAGATATTTCATAAGGACTACACTGATTAAAAGCACTTTCGCTGATCTATGTGCAGTTGAGTTTGCAGTCGTATTGATGTGGAATTGTGGATGAAGTTTAAGTCCTGCTTTTAGTGACTTTTGGATTTATCTCTTAAATATGTACGTTTTATAGATGATGATGATACATACATTTTATTATATAAACTACTCATGTAACAGTTGTCATTCTAGAGTTGATACCTGTAAGGTATTGGATTCCAAATTCACCTCACTCATTTTATTTACCTTTTTATTTTTAACTTGTTGGTCGATTTGTATTAGTAATAAATAATGACTTCTGATATACTATTGTGTTTCTAAGTTTTCTGTATTGTTATTTATTATAGTAGATTAAGACAAGACAATTAATTATGAAAATTCATGAATGAAATATTAGACGTACAAGAAAGTTTGGGGGCCACTCGCACTTCGTTAGAACAAAAAACGAAATTAGTGGAATCAATCCTTTAGAAGGTAATGGACTCAAACTCCACACTCAATTTAATCACTTTTTATATATTACTTTCTTTATACTTTAGTTTAGTATCCTTTTTTTATGAAAGAAGTGACAAAGTTATGTAAGAAAAAAGGTGCGTACAGCTGGCTCCGGGGCCGGCTATATGTATATAGTTAATTAACTTAATTTCATATGAAATTAAATCAGGAATTATCATGTAGTCAAACGAGGCAGTTGAGTTATATAACTCCAAGCAATTTTGTTTCATAGATTGTGAAGTTTTTTTTTTTTTTTTTGAGTAAAAAAAACAAAATTTTAGTTGCAACTTCAAAAACACGTGTATAAAATTATATTATTACATTTAAGTTGAATATTAAAAAATGGATATAAACAAATAGTTTATGTAGATCCAAAAATTTAATATCATAGTCTTTTTCTAGAAGCCAACAAATCATACCATATTCGTTTAATTTTTTTTTTTTTTTTTTGTAATTTCAATTTTTATGTATATAATTTATATTTGTGGCATGTATTTCACCAATTTATAACATTTATTTTTCATGGTTTAGTTTGTTGAAAAAAATAAAAGAAATTATAAGATTTATTTTGTAAGTTATAATTAATATAAAAGAATATAACTTTTGAAATTTCATTAAAGTTTCCGATTTAAAAAAAAATATATATATGTCACGACACATATCTACAATATGGAGAGGGTTTGATTTCCTTGGTTTGGATCCCTCGAAAAAAAAAATGATATTAGCATTATTTAAGACTATTTTGTGAAGTTTTTTTTCTTCTAATTCTTTTCACAGTGTACCAATTTGTGAAACTTTTGTCGTTCTAATGAATTCAAAAAGTGGTATTCAACTTTTTGTTTTAATACATTCACCGCTGATATTTTCCTAAGTCCTAACACTGTTATATATTGTTGAAATGAAAATGCTAACAATAACAAGTTGAAGAAATTAAGAAAAACTCGTAATTTTTTTTTTTTTTTTTTTTTTTTTTGGTATGACTCGTAAATTTGTTATTAATATTCATATTTTTTAATTATCAGAACAAAATTTTAGTTGCGACTTCAACAACAACGTGTATAAAATAATACTACCATTATTTAAGTACTATCTAAAGAGGGTTAACTAATATTTGTTGTCTAATTAATAGTAATACCACTGAAAAAGTAGTGCTCGGGTCACCCCTAGTTACAATATATATTATATATATATATAATTATCTGCAACTTTGATTTTCTTTCACGTGGGTTAGAGATCTCATTTTCCATTTAAAAAAATATTTTCATTGAAACTAATTAATAATGATTCTGATTCGAGCAATAATTAATGAAAATATATAGAAACCAAGTAAATCGCAGATATGATCTTCCTGAACCATGATTAATCAATAATCGTTTACTCACATATATAACTGTATTAGAAAAATTCACCTCGTGGTGCACGTTATATTTTATATTGAAATAATAATAACTGTAAATTGCCAAAAGCTATCTTTGCAGTATAAATAATAGCACCCGTGTATAGGCTTAGGCACCAAAGCAATCTGCTTCTTCTCCTTCACTGTCTTCATCTTTCTACTCTATCACCCATACCGATGGCAGTCAACTATAGTTTACCGAGTGTTCTAGGGGTACTTTTGGTATTCACCTTGCTCCACAGCCCTAACACTGTCGTCGGACAGAACATCCCGAAGGTGGCCTTGTTCACGTTCGGTGACTCCAACTTCGACGCCGGAAACAAACAGAATCTCACCACAGTTAACGTTGCGCAAGGTTTCTGGCCGTATGGAAAATCTCGAGATAACCCCAACGGCAAGTTCTCAGACGGATTCATCGCTCCGGACTTCGTCGGTAAGATTCATTTTATTTATTTTACCGTTTTAATAACCGGATGATTTTGGGCCTAAACCGCTAGAATATACGTTTTTGTATCACTAGTTAATTCGTTAAACCAACACTTAAGGCTTTTTAAAAAATAGGCATGGCAAATGTCATGTATTTTTTTTATATTCTGGTTTGGATTATATGGGAAACTAAAATTCGACCAAAACAAAAAATGCAGCAAAATTCATGGAAATCCCGATCCCTATCCCGCCGGTACTTAGACCGAACGTTAATATTTCACGTGGAGCTAGTTTCGCGGTCGCCGATGCTACTCTTCTGGGAGCTCCGGTGGAATCTGTAAGTCCACTTGACAGGAAAAAAAAAACATTTTATTGATATTTTGGAAGACTGTATCGGAGTAAAATAATTAATTATAGCTGTCTTTCTTGACCCGCATAAATGGAAATTATATCCGTTTTCAGTATCACATAACGACGCCTGACTTATATATATACAGTTTACTTTAATTATTGTAACTATATAATAACATATATAAATATATTAATTAGTTCTTTTTTTTTTTAGTTGACTCTGAATCAACAGATAAGGAAATTCAATCAATTGAAAGAAGCAAACTGGAACGATGACTTCATCAAGGGGTCAGTATTTATGATCTACGTTGGTGCTAACGATTACTTGAATTTCACCAAGAACAACCCTGACGCAGACGCATCTGCTCAACAAGCTTTCGTCACTTCCGTCACCAACAAGTTAAGGAGCGACATCACCTTGTTATACAATTCAGGAGCAACTAAGTTCATGATCCAAACCCTAGCTCCACTAGGTTGCTTACCCATCGTCAGACAAGATTACAGAACCGGGGAGGAGAATTGCTACGAACTTCTCAACAATTTGGCTAAACTACACAATGAAAAGATCGGACCGATGTTGAACGAATTGGCTGCATCCGCTTCCGGTTTCCAGTTCACCGTCTTCGATTTCTACAATGTCATTCTTCGTAGGATTCAGAGCAAAACGGTCAGCTTGAGCTACCGTAAGTTGGTTAATTATGCTACAACATTTTTCTATTTATGATACCATGTGAATACTCATATACAAAACCGTTCAAACTGGTTAATTTTTAGGGTTTTTGAAGACGAACGTATCGTGCTGCGGAGTTGGGACACACGATGCTTATGGTTGCGGTTTACCTAACGTGCACTCCAAGCTATGCGAGTACCAACGATCTTACCTATTCTTCGACGGACGTCACAATACCGAGAAGGCACAAGAAATGTTTGGCCATCTTCTTTTTGGAGCCGATCCAAATGTGATCCAGCCAATGAATGTCCGAGAGTTAGTTATGTACCCAGTCGGTGAACCTATGCGTGAGGTTTGGTTGCCTACAACGTCAGCCACTTTCCAAGCCAAACACGCTAGCTCGTCGTTTGGCTTCGGTTTCCCGTACTACTGAGTCTCTCTATATATATAAGTCGTTCTGTTGGGATCAATCTGGTTTTCTTACAAGGGTCATGAGTTTAATTACAGCCGTATCAAAATCGGTATCGTAATGCTTTTAGTTTGCAATGTTTATTTTTTTTCTTCTTTCAGATCTAGTGAGTTTTTCTAAATAATAATAAAAGATTGATCTTTGCACTTCTTACCACGTATGGGACTGACTCGAGAGTTAAATAATCTATCCCTGGATCAATTACTCTAGAAGTAAACAAAAAAACATGGAATCTAAATACAAACCTCATTTTATTGTTTTATCTAATATATTTGAAATATAAAATTATGTGATAAAATATAGAGAAATATATGGCACTGAATTTTGTAGCAAACTTATATCAATTATAAAATGAGTACGGTACTATCTTTATCAGTGGGAAAAAATATAGTATTTTATTGAATATAAATATAAATAAATATAAGTATGCAGACAATGCAGTAAGATTTGATTTTGTGGATCAGAAGCGCCAGGAAACTAACATTACCAAACAACTCACTAATCATCTGGTCATTATATTTACGACTCCCGCCGCACACGATCAATTTGATAACATAGTTACCAATTTTGAAGTATTACTCTAGGATCGTGTCACGTGTATAGATCCACATTCATTGGTCCGTGTTATATAGTAGTAATATTTATTGATCCGTTGAAAAATTAGGACCATATCACGTGTATAGATCCAAATTTCTTGATCTGTGTATAGAAGATCATATATCACGTGTATGCCTCATTTGGTCATTCTCAGTCTTTGTTGGGCCGGGCTCCTCGGGCTCATTCTTCTAGGGTTCGGTTTGTTTGTCGGTTTGAGACTCCTAAAGTTTGTAGCCGGGCCTTTGTTGGTTTCAGGGTTCGATTTGTATAGCTTGACCGTATCCTGTGATTTCAATCTACATATCTACTTTTTGTCTACTAAAAATAAATAAATAGTTAAACCTTTTTTCCTCGTCTGCTCTCCCACTCTTCCTCTCTTCTCCACACTCTCCCAAATGTTTCGTACAAGAAACTCTTCCTAAACCTCAGCACATGACAACATGCTCATCATTTACATCTCCGACGTTAGCATCATCGTCACTGTGTCCTGAGCAGAGCTATATTTTAAGAAGAATAGAGGTGAGAGAGACTCTTCCTCAGATAGAGGCTTTGCTGTTATTGCCTTTATTCACATTTTTCCTGAGACTTTCTCTTTATTTGTACTTGTATCAATTGATAATAAATGTTCGTTAATTCGGTGTTTACAACAATTTAAGATCCTTTGCAATTCCAATCGTAACACAGTGGTATCATTTCGGCCTCCATCACTGCATGTATCATCCAAAAATAACATGCACAGATGCACCAAAAAATTTCAAAACTTATGACGAAGTTACATGACAAAATTTGCAAATTGATAATGAAATAGCGGAGATATATATCAACTTAAATCTTGGCACGTATCAAACAATGAATTACGCTAATCTATTCAACTGGGAAACAACAACAAAAGAAAACGAGAAATTGATAGAAAAGTGTACCTGATCAGTGATCGTGATGAAGCATCTGATACTCATGCATAACTCAAAGATTTGTAAAACCCGCAGCCAATTCCATCGACCAAAACAACTTCATATAATCCTAAACATAATNAAAAAAAAAAAAAAAAAAAAAAAAAAAAAAAAACTGTGTTTACTCCTAAACAACATGTAAAGATGTCAATACAGGCCTAGGCCCGCAAATTTGGCCCAAATAGTTTCGCGACAAAGCGGACTTGGACAAAGATTTTCAAATTTATAAATCAGCGGCCTCCCGGCCCCATCCATCTTCCATTGTTTTTGTTTATTTTGGGATTTTGATTTCTATTTCATTTTTTGGTTTTTACTCTTAGATTTGCATTTTCAACGGTAAATCTTTGAGGAGTAGCTTAGTTATCATAACCTGGTTTAGTTATAAGGAATTAGAGAACATATTACAGATTCTAATTGCAGTAGTTGAGTTATCATTTTCTCATGCACAAAGGCCTTTCTTGAAATTCCAGTCTTTTGATGCTGACAGATTGTCTAACTATTAATCTATGTATGCATGATCCAAGTTTGCTGAGTTAGTTATTAGTTTTAGTTGATAGTGAATGTGTTTCTCATTGTCTTGCTCTGTTCTTTGCAGACGGTGAATGTGTTATACTAATTATGATGTAAGTACATTTTTAAAATATATTTTTTATGTTTCTCAGTACAGTACAGTAACTACAGTTCAACGTATTTGCCAAATTTTTATAAATTGTATTGGCAACATATTGGTTACTAAGTATTTAGCCAAACGTATTGGTTTCTGAACCATGATTGATCAGTAATCGTTTACTCACTTTACTTTTATTAGTGCATAGTAGTAGTTGTTTAACTATAATATTAGAAAAATTAACCTCGCGCAGAACGTTACATTTTAAAATGATAAACATTGTAATTGCCAAAAGCTATACGTAGTTGCAATATAAATAACAGCATCGGTGTTTATGGGCTTAGACACAAAATCAGTCTGCTGCTTCTCTCTTTCATTATATCTTTTTACTGTCTCCCACTCCCAGATCGATGGCAGCCAAGAGCAGCTTAGCGAGTGTTCTAGGGGTACTTTTGGTATTCACCTTGTTCCACAATCCTACCACCGTCGTCGGACAGAGAGCAGACTCGCCGTTTTCCTTGTTCACGTTAGGTGACTCCAACTTCGACGCCGGAAACAAACAGACTCTCACCACCGCTAACGTTGCGCAAGGCTTCTGGCCGTACGGAAAATCACGAGATAATCCCAACGGCAAGTTCTCCGACGGATTCATCGCTCCGGACTTCGTCGGTAAGAATATATATATTTTTTTTCCGTCGGTAAGATTTACTTTTTTTCCTTTTTCCAATTTAGGCCTATAAAACCACTTAAAAAACTAAAAGTTAATACATAGTTTAAGGCTTTTTAATAATACGCATGGAAACTTTCTGTTTATATTTTGTAATAATACCGAGGAATGGTTTAATTTGAATTATATGGGAAACTAAAATTCTACAAAAAACAAAACATATGCAGCAAAATTCATGAAAATCCCGATCCCTATCCCGCCGGCACTTAAACCTAACGTTAATGTCTCACGTGGGGCTAGTTTCGCCGTCGCCGATGCTACTCTGCTGGGAGCTCCGGTGGAATCTGTAAGTCCACTTGACCAAAAAAACATATTTATGGATATTTTAGAAGACTATATCCGAGTAAAATAACTAACTATAGCTGTCTTTACTCGACCCGCATGAATAAGTGGAAATTTAACTTTTACTCTTTTATATTCGTTATTATCTGTAGCACATTATCGTATAAAGACGTCTGACATATATAATATTTACTTTAATTACAATTATACAATTTAAAGTAATTATTATGTTTAACAACAAAAAAGTATTAATTAGTTCAATTTTGGTTTAGTTGACTCTGAATCAACAGGTAAGGAAATTCAATCAAATGAAAGAAGCAAACTGGAACGATGAGTTCGTCAAGCAGTCACTGTTTATGATCTACATTGGTGCTAACGATTACTTAAATTTCACCAAGAACAACCCTGACGCAGATGCATCTGCTCAACAAGCTTTCGTCACTTCCGTCACCAACAAGTTAAAGAGCGACATCACCTTGTTGTATAATTCAGGAGCGACTAAGTTTTTGATCCAAACCCTAGCTCCATTAGGTTGCTTACCTATCGTCAGACAAGATTACAAAACCGGGGAGGAGAAATGCTACGAACCTCTCAACAATTTGGCTAAACAACACAATGAAAAGATCGGACCGATGTTGAACGAATTGGCTACAACCAATCCCGATTTCCAGTTCACCGTCTTTGATTTCTACAATGTCATTCTTCGTAGGATTCAGAGCAAAACGATTGGCTTGAGCTACCGTGAGTTGGTCACTTATGTCACAACATTTTCTATCTATTTTAATTTTAAGCTATGATCCCATGTGACCTCTGATATACAAAACCGGTAAAATTGGTTAATTTTAGGGTTTTTGAAGACAAACGTATCGTGCTGCGGTGTTGGGACACATGATGCTTATGGCTGCGGTTTAGCTAACGTGCACTCCAAGCTATGCGAGTACCAACGATCTTACTTATTCTTCGATGGGCGTCACAACACCGAGAAGGCACAAGAAATGTTTGCTCATCTTCTTTTTGGAGCCGATCCGAATGTGATCCAACCAATGAATATCCGTGAGCTCGTCATGTACCCACTCGGTGAACCTATGCGTGAGGTTTGGTTGCCTACAACGTCAGCCACTTTCCAAGCCAGCGACTCTAGCTCCTCGTCTAGCCGCGGTTACGAGTTCTACGGAGTCTCTACAAATTAATCTGGTTTTCTTTCAAGGGTCATGAGTTTAATTATAACCGTATCAAAATCGGTATAGTAATGTTTTTATTTTGCAACTTTTTTCCTTTCTCTAGCGAGTTTTCCTCGATAATAAAAGATTGATCTTCGCAACTCTTACCACGTCTTGGACTGACTCGAGGGTCATTTACTATGTATTGGGAATATTGCCTTGAGATTAATGAGGGCTTATATAATCTCTAAAAAGAGTGTGAAATATAATACACACCGGAAGTTGGGAGATGCCTCTAAACCTCGAACAACACCATTCTGGTATCTTTGATGTATCTTTTGAACCCAAAAAAATAAAATAAAAAATAATGTATCTTCAAAGTTGTCCGCCCTCGCTCATCCTCATCAATATGCCAATGCAAGAACGACTATTAGTTTTTCTCTTACAACAAATCAATACAACTTAGACGGAAAAAAAGAATGAAAGTAGGCAGTACAATCTGATTTTCCGGTTCATAAGAGAAAAAGCGAAGTAGAAAAACAAGACAAGACAAAGCTCAACAAGAAAAAAATCTAGTAATTATTTAAATAATTTAACCCAAAAAGTAATTATTTAAATAAGATGTGATCCAAAGTAGCTTAACCTTTATACTACTCCAAGAGAATAAAACAAAATAATGAGACTATTATTTCATTTTAGAAAAAAAAATCCCGTTTAATCCCATTAGTTGAAGCAAAAACAGATGTTGTCTCTGTCCTCTACGTTCAAGTTGATAATATAATTTACAATTTGCTAGTATTTTAGTAAAAATGATTTGGATAGTACGTATGTATCGCATATATCGATCCACTTTAATTTTATTGATTCGTTTAATATGTTATCATATTTAATCCGTTTAATATCGACAAAAACAAAAATTCGTTATTATGTTATCATTTTTTTTGTCAGACTTACATAATTTGAAAAATCATATGTGGTATCAGTATTCTAAATTTGACTAACTTGAAACTTGAAAGAAAACACCAAATGTAAATTCGAATCCGTAAATTAACCATCGTCTTTTAATGGGTATTGCCAAACTTCCCAAAAGCCCATCGTTCTAGTGGAGCAAAGCTCTGTTGCTTAACGGGGTGACTTATCTTCCGGTCCAAGGAAGGTAAACGCAATTTTAGTAATTTTCATGTAACTCTAGTTTCTTCAAAAACATTTATTTTCACCAGGTAATAGTTCATAGAATCATAAATAAAATACATCAATTTTATTATAATCCTATAACACAAAGTATATAGCAACCTCGTCTGTTATTGTCGTAAACACACATTGGCGATTCTAAGTACGCCCAAGTTCAAATAAAGCTTTGAGATTATAAGGTCCAGTGACATTAGGTGGTCCGCTCCAAATCAGTTCTGCGATCTGTCGATGAGCCTTCTCCGTCAAATGAGAGGAATCAAAGAACAAATAATCAGTAACGTTTTCGCATAACTCGTAATCTTGCCCCATTCGGTTTCCACAAGTATTGTTTCCTCTCAAAGGTCCGCTTCCACAACATCCCTTCTTCCCTTCCTTAAACCCTTCAAATCGAACAAACAAAACGTTCAAAAAGCTATACTATAGGTCAATCTCTTACATATATGTAATTACCAAGTAAGTTTAGTTACCGTATTTCGAAGGATTGTCAATTCTTTCCAATAAAGAAGTGCGATACTCATGAAGCGCATATCTGAATCCAGGTAGGTCACGCTGTAGCCGCTTTAAAGCATCCGAAAACTTCTTGTTGTGCAAATCGATCAGCTCTGTGACCGGTTTGTAACAAGATCCTATGTTTGTTCTGTCTAAGATCAACGCGGCTGGTGCACAATCATATGCTCCCACATTCAAGAATCCGAACTTCCTTCCTCCCATTTTATACACTTCCTGAGGAACGTAACATATGTCTCGCATTTTAGACCAAAAGTTGGTAATTAATTAATTTTGAGATCTGTTTTTTTTTTTTTTTTACCTCGATCACGGATGTCGTGTTACCAATAACAAAATCGGCGAATTTCTCTTTGGAGTTGGATTGGAAAAGTGAAGAGTTTGCAGATAAGGGATAAAAATAGTCGTTGCCTCCGATATGGAATAGATAAACAGCTCTTGAAAAAACCTTCTTCGCCTCTGCATCTCCTAACTCGGATCTCAAGCTCCTTTCAACGTTCTTGAAGCTGTTTAATTGTGTTTCCAAATTTATCACCTAAAACGGTAAGAAAAAAAGAAAAGAAGAGAGAGAGTTAATTTAATTAGTCAAATAACTATGTCATTAGTTATTACTACCTCTGTTCCTTAATAGTTGATGTTTAAAGAAAAATGTGTTTGGATGTATCTGGATGTGTTTTGAGTTCAGATACATCCAAATAATGTCCAGATGCATTTTTCCTTAAACATCAACTATTAAGGAACATATGGAGTATACATTCATAATCAGTAATTAGTTAAGAATATGAAAGATAAAAATTAAAAGTCAGTTGTTTTGTGAAAACAATCTTTTATTTGCATGAAAGATTATAATTGTGACTGTAACTACCAGAACAATATTTATACTGAAACCAAAAAGATTACTAAAAAAAAAGCTGATGATATTTACCATTCCGGGAAAGGTTCCCGCCAAAGCTCCGGCACCGGCGGAAGCAAAACTAACTCCATAGGTAAATTGATTGTTACCGTTGCTTGGTTGTAGATTTGGTGGGATCAACGGTAACATTGCATACTCCGCTGCCACGTACATCAGTAAAAAAAAAAAAAAACTGTTAAATTTTCTGGTTAATAAAATTAACAAAAACAGTGTATTTTACGTTACCGATGAAATCAGGAATCAAACGTCCGTCGGAGACTCTTCCGGTTGGAAATTTGAAAGTTGTTTGACCGTACGGCCAGAAATTAGATCGTAAACGAGTATCGATGTAGTTGTTGTTTCCGGCATCGAACAGAGAATCTCCGAATACGAACAAAGCAGCTTGGTTTGTTACTAGATTATTATTCTCTCTGCAGCTGATTGAGCATATCGATAGGATTATTGTGTAGAGGAAGAAGATGATCGAAACTAATCGAGAACTTGCCATATTTAATGTTGTGCTCTTAATTATACCATAGCAGTTGCTCTGTTTTGTTTATAAATACGGAGATTTGACATATATATTTTTTCGAAACGTTTTTTTTTCCACAGTTTTTTTGATTTTTTTTTAAATAAACATGTTTTAGTGTTCAAGTTGTTTTTCTCAAGCATACTTTTCAAATGCATCGACTTTGAATTGAAATAGACAAGATATACTTGTAGATATAAAAGTATGAAGATGACCAAAAGAAGTTTAATATAATTTATAACTACTATCCATGCATTTCTTGTGATATTTTTTTGCTTTTGTTTTATTTTATGTTTGCTTCGGTTGATCTATTATATTCCATCTAATCTAGAAAAGAAAGACGACTTATTAAATCATAAATGTAAAAACTATTGACCAAAAAAAATGTAAAACCTATTTCAAATTGCTGTACAAAAAATAAAGGATCCAAATGCTTAAAGGCACGCGCGCTTCTGATGACGCTTAACACATTATTAACATTTAATTAAATAAAAATTAATAGTAAAGTTGGAAATAGACGCTTATTTATGGAAATGGACGCTTAAATAAGCGTGATTAAACGTCGGATTGTGCCACGTGGGCATATGACACAGTTTTAATAATAAAAAATATACAAGCATTCCATTTAAGCATCTTGCGGTGCCGATGCCCTAACTGAATACTGTGGTAATATTGGTGATTGTATTTATTTTTTTCTTGTAGTATAAGTGTGACAAGTTAAATAATAAAATGAATTATAGCAATTAGGGCAATCCAATTATTTTTTTGATAAATTATTTGAGCAGACATGATGATAACTACAAGATAGAGAAAAAGAAAAAAACGCTACAAGGGCTTATAAGCTGTGGAGTAATGGGCTTTTATTGATCGTCAGAACATAACCTAACCTTCTAGAAGATAACAAACGTTTAAATAACCGGATGGTTTTGGGCCTAACCTTCTAGAAGATAGCTCTGGCACAATCGACATCAAGATCCGTGGAGATGCAACCAGTAAGCTGGTTTTGGTTCTGGATCCGGGGCAGGGTGCAGCCATTAGGATTTTCGTATCAATACTTAAGGGGAAAACATTCAACCGAGAGGTAAATGGGTCCATGACCAAGAGGCTGATATTTCAAGGAAAGCGACTTCACAACGGCTCAAGCACCGTAGCTGAATGCAACATCAAGATGGACTCGAATCTTGTCATTATGTCGGAACAATGCGGGCTTTCTTTGTTTTTCCAAGTTTTTAGTGTATCTTTTCTTAAGTCTAGGCGCGGTCGATTTCACATCCTATGTAATAGATGTTATATTTTGGGTACTATCTCTGACTCGATTAGGAAATTAATGTGTTTTATTCAAATCTTGTCATTATTATCATCGCAATGATTAGTTAATCCTTGTGACAATTTATACACACTAAACAAAAAAAAAGAACCAAACGCAAGATTAAACGGGATATTAAGCTTAATTAAGTTCAAACAGTGCTTTTAGATTATAAGGTCTAGTGACGTTGGTCGGTCCGCTCCAAATCAGCTCTGCGATCTGTTGATGAACCTTCTCCGTCAAATGAAAAGGATCAAAGAACAAATAATGTAACGTTTTCGCATAACTCGTAACTTTGCGACAGTCCCATTCGGCCTCCACACGTATTAAGTCCTCTCAGTGGTCCGCTCCCGCAACATGCCTTCTTCACCTCCTTAAACCCTTCATAACAAAACACAAAAGGATTCAAATGTTATANAAAAAAAAAAAAAAAAAAAAAAAAAAAAAAAAAAATTCATATATTGCAGACTTGCAGTTACCATATTTCGAAGGATTGTTGATTCTTTCAGATAGAGAAGTTTGAAAGTCGTGAAGGGCGTATTTAAATCCGAATAGTTCACGCTCAAGCCGCTTCAAACTATTCAAAAGCTTGTTGTTGTGTAGATTGATCAGTTCCGTGACCGGCTTAAAACAAGATCCTATCTTTGTTTTGTCTCCAATCAATGAGGCTGGTGCACAGTCAAACGCTCCCATGTTCAAGAATCCAATCTTCCTTCCTCCAATTTTATACACGTCCCGAGAACATATATAACACTGTCTCTCAATTTCAAACCATATATAATCAATTTCGAGTTTCGACTTGATTTTACCCTGATGACGTCTGTGACGTTACCGACAACGGAATCAACGTATTTCTCTTTGGAAATGGATTGGAAAATGGAAGAGTTTGTAACGAATGGATATTGATAGTCGTTGGCTCCAAAACTAAACAGATAAACAGCTCTTGAGATGATCTTCTTCCCCTCTGCTTCTCCTAACTTAGACTTCAACAATTTTTCAACCTTTTTGAAGTTGTTTAATTGTGTTCTCAAATCTATCACCTTGAGTTGGTGATTTTTTTTTTTTT
>OVBJ01001463.1:4554-27879 GCA_900406535.1 Noccaea bulbosa | reverse complement strand
AAAAAAAAAAAAAAAAAAAAAAAATGTTAAAGCCATATTGTTAGTCTTTTAGAAAAAGTAACGATTTGTGAAGAAAAAAATAAAAATGGGCTGTGAGAACTGTAAGGAGGAATTTAAAATTTTTAAAGTGTGATTGGATAAAATATGGTTTTAAAGACTTTTAAAATTGTCTAAAGTTTCTAAAGCTTTCAAAGCCAAATTGCCAATCAGGTCCTGAAAGTGCATCTATAATTTTGCACAAATGCCAATTATCTATTGTACAATAGAGTTTAAGACTTAAGTTACCCAACTAATGGACGTAGTAGCAGTAGCCGTAGCCAGTAGGGTTAGTGAGTGTATACACTCTTCTTTTTTTTTCAATTTATAATTTTATCTTTAAATTCTTTTCCAGTTAATGTATAATATAAATTTTGCGAATTTGACTCATAAGATATCAATTGATTTCATCAGCATTATAATGTTTATTTTCATTTGATTTATTCACCACCATTAGTTATATATACACACCCAAATACCCAATAATGAACTAAAATGTTAAATACAAGTGGAGTTAAAAAAAGTTAAATCATTAACGTAATGACGTAACAAAAATTGTATATGGACGAATCAGCATTCCCGTTAACCGCCACTGGTCAGCGGTCAGCCATATGACTCCGTTAGTTAAAGCCGTTAATTTAATGTTCCCGTTCCGTCTTGCTCTTCCACACGTGCCATCATATGGCTATACGGTGCCAAACTGCGAACCTAAAGTCTCCACGTGGCTCTAACTTCTCTCCTAAAATACGGGCTAATAATTTAGAATTCGACCTTAATTAAAATGGGCCAAGCCCAATAATGGATGTGCTGAGAAGTAAGAAAGACAGAGTGTTGTTGATTCGCTCAAATAAAAAATCAAAATCGTGGTCGCTAGTTTGCGCCAAGTGGTTGAAGCTTGAAAGCGACTTTCTCTCTTTCTCTTCTCCGGCGCGACAGAAATGGCGACGGAGATTCTGAAAACGAAATGGATGGCCATGGCGGCGAGCATATGGATTCAGTGCACCGGAGGAGGTTCGTACACCTTCGGAATCTACTCCGCGGCCTTGAAATCAACTCAATCGTACGACCAATCAACCCTTGACACAGTCTCCGTCTTCAAAGACATCGGCGGTAACGTCGGCGTTTTATCTGGACTTGTATACACTGCAGCCACCTTCAACCGCCGTCGTCGTGACGGTCGAAAAGGTCGAGGAGGACCGTGGGTGGTGATTTTGATCGGATCAATCATGTGCTTCATCGGTTATTTCCTCATGTGGGCTTCCGTTACCGGTCTGATTAAACAACCGCCGGTTCCGGTTATGTGTCTATTCATGCTCATAGCTGCGCAGTCTTTGACTTTTCTCAACACCGCAAACGTCGTGAGCTCCCTTGAGAATTTCGCCGATTATGGTGGTACTGCCGTTGGCATTATGAAGGTAAAGTCTTAAAATTTAATACCAAAAAAAAAAAAAATCTCTGATTAATTTTGATTTATCGAACGTACATTAAGCTTATGCCTTGCGTTCTGTTCTTTGAAGGGTTTTGTTGGTTTAAGTGGAGCAATGTTAATACAACTGTATGAGACAATATGCCCTGGAGATCCAAAGACTTTTATACTTGTACTTGCAATAGTACCTTCGCTTCTCTCTGTTTTGGTGATGCCTCTAGTGAGGATATACGAGACAAGCACAGTCGATGAGAAGAAGCATTTAGATGGTTTATCAGCTTTATCTCTTGTCATTGCAGCTTACCTTATGATCATTATTATTCTCAAGAGCACTTTCGGTTTACCATCATGGGCCAATACCTTCACACTTGCGATTCTACTCGTTCTGCTTACCTCTCCTATGTTAATTGCGATAAGAGCACACCGAGACAACATCGAGAAACCATTATTATCTTCTGTTTATTCTCCTCTGGTGGATAATCTTGAAGCAGCAAGCTCTGGGGAGAGTTTGTTGCTAATTGAAGATAAAAGCTTGAATCTTTTACAAGCAATGCGTAAAGTAGACTTCTGGTTATTGTTTCTTGCAATGGTATGTGGAATGGGATCCGGGATTTCGACGATAAACAACATGAGACAGATTGGGGAGTCTCTTCGATACTCGAGCATCGAGATCAACACGTTGTTGTCTTTATGGAGTATATGGAACTTTATTGGTCGGTTTGGAGCCGGTTATGCCTCGGATGCATTGCTGCACAGAAAAGGATGGCCACGTCCGTTGCTAATGGCTACAACTCTTGGAACCATGACCATAGGTCATCTAATCATAGCTTCTGGTTTTAAAGGAAACCTTTACGCCGGTTCGGTTATCGTAGGGATTTGTTATGGTTCGCAGTGGTCGTTAATGCCAACGATTACATCAGAGCTATTTGGGGTTAAGCATATGGGCACAATCTATAATACCATTTCGATTGCTAGTCCTATGGGTTCATATATATTCTCTGTGAGATTGATTGGTTATATCTATGATCAGACTGTCGTTGGAGAAGGTAACACGTGTTATGGTCCTCATTGTTTTCGACTGTCCTTTGTCATTATTGCATTTGTGGCTTTCTTCGGATTTCTCGTCTCTTGTGTGCTGGTTTTTAAGACAAAGACTATGTATCAACAGATCTTCGAGAAGAGGTTGCATCGTCAACCAGAGTTGTGTGACTTGTGAATATCACTAATGAGGTACACAATGTTGTACATTGCCATTTGTGTTTGTAAGTACAAGTACTTATACACAGTACATAATTACTGATGTGAGGTTCTTTATTTTTTCAATAAGTTTTTCCACGCAAAATTGTAAGCAAGTTTGGTGTATATATATATATATAGTTGGTAGTTTGTGCTCGTTTCATAGGCTTATACAAGTCTATGGAGTTTAGTTGTGTGACATAAATGAAGAATTTACTTTATCTCCAATTGGACCTTATAATCAGAAAAGATCATTAATGATGTATCTTTAATGTTTTAGACTTAGATCCTTTGCTTTACATGTTAATCATATGTCCTTTATTGGGCTACTTACCTAAATTGTGCTGTTAAACATATACTCCACTACTTTATCTAGTTATTTGTTTTACCAATAAATTAATTTATACTCCACTCAAAAGTCAAAACAAACTCGAAAAATGTTAATTCATAATTGGAATTTCTGAAAACTATCTACATAAAATTACATAACTGAAGCCGTATCTTAATTTCCAAAATCCATAAAAGGGANGGGCTTTTTTTTTTTTTTTTTTTTGGTTGCTTAGTAAATTAAAAAAAGGCTATAATCGAAAGAGCCCTAACCTTATTTTCCCCTATTTCTCCTCTCCTCGTGTTTTCACTTCGCTGAGTCGTTTCCTGAGCATTCAGAGAAACCTATATGACAATTTATTTACCATCTTTTTCCTCAGATTTTCTTCTTTTTCTTCCCTAGAGAACCCGAAAACGACAGCGTTTTCACCCAACACCCAGTCGACGCCTTTGGACCTTCCTCTTCCTCCTTTTCTTCGTCTTTCTCCTGTTTAACCGATTTGGATTTCACCACAATGCCAAGGGTTTTCATTCTCTCACCCTAAAAAATCTCAATTAAACTCCGCTTTTAATAAAAACCCTAAATTCAATCTCTCTCTCTCTCTCTTTGATCTCCATCCTCTTGATGGGTTCCTCCTCCGATATCGTCCCTGACGGATCTTCCCTTGACCATAATGACTCCGGGAACCACCACTCCCCCGCCGACGATGCCTCTCCGAAAATTCCCGCGGAGGAGCCGATGACGCTTAGGAGAACGCGGCCTTCGCGCGCTTGCACTGTTAGGGCGCAGCAGCGGCTTCAAGAGCAGCAAGCGGCGGAGAGGAAGCTCAAGCTGCCTAAGAAAGAGTATAAACGTGAGCATCGGCGGAGAGAAGAGGTGGAGGAAGAGGAGGATGTGGACGATCAAGAGGAGGAAGACGATGACGGAGATGAGAATCTGCAGCAATGCGTTGGAGGAAGTTCCGTTAAAATCGTTACTTCCCTTGTCCCGCCACCGGAACCTTCACAGATGCCGCGGTGGAATCTTCGTTCCATGTGGGAACTTGCTTCCGTACTCAATTTCATGCATGTGAGCTCTCTGTTCTCTTCAATTCGGAGATTTCTTTGTTTTCTTAGCTGCCGTTGAGTAACTCACTCACTCCCAAGTTTTCTCCTTTTTTTTTTGGATGGTGAAGGTTTTTAGACCACTTTTGAAAATCAATGCGGAGTTTTCAGCTGAGGAGTTTGAAACGGCTCTGCTGACTCCAAACGATACTTTAAGTGATATTCATATCCCTCTGCTAAAGGTTGGTGCTTTGGCTATCCCTTGTTGTGTTCTTTTCTACTCTTTCAGTGTCTAATTGATTGTTTCCTGATTCTTCTGTCACTATTAACTTCAATGTACTTCCGAGAGTTTGTCTCACTGATATGAACGGAACTTGCTGTCGTACAACCCTGCTTTTGGGTGCTCTTATCCGAGTTTGGCTCTCATTTGTGTAATAGCTAGTGATAACCGTTTGTTGGCGTATTGAATGATATTAGAACAACACTTTCCTAGTGAAAAGATTCTGTTAAGATGTTAAATGTTTTTGGCTAGCTTATAGGCTTGTACTGCCCAGTACAGATCATTAATTTCTCCGAAACGCTTTCTTGGAATCATTTTTAGAGTTCCCTGATTATGAATTCTGTTTGTTATGCATATTTCTTGTTGCTTTTTTTTTTGCTTCTGCTCTCTCTCTCTCTTGGTTTATGTGGATACTAATCAATCAGGGTTTGGAATCAAATCTTCACTACTACGAAATGTCCAAATTGTCTAACATTTTCTCTGTGTGAGCTATTTACCAAGTTTTTCTTTTCAATTTGCAGGCCATTCCTCCTGTAACTCGTATGGCCCTCACACGTGACACCTGGGTCACTGTCTTGTGCAGGAAAATAAGAGATTCCTGGCATTGGGTGATGATTGCTAAACATATTTGACCTGATATGTGAAGTACTTTGTATTATATTATGATCTGACATGAGCTTTACCTACCTGTTTAGGTCGCAGACGGGGACCTTCCTATTGTTGCCTCGCAAGGGTGAGTTGTTATAATCTTCTGAATCTGGTGGTAACCTGATTAGAAAGCATAAATGAGCTTCTCGTTTTTATCTTACAGGCGGGAGATTGAAGTGTACAAATCTCTCGATCCAGCAACTCGTGTGGTGATTTTGAAAGCTTTGTGTGATATTCGTGTTGAGGTATTGTTGCTGGTCTATGTCGATCTTATCCAATTCTCGATTAATAGTGCTTGTATTTATCATCAACCTCTGTATTTGTCGCTGCTCTTATTTTGTCCTCTATTTTTGTTTTTGTTGGTTATTTATGAAAGTATTGCCGTTGATAATGAATTTTCATTATGTTTGCAGTTTTGTATTGCTGTATAACTGTTGATACTTTACGGTGTCTATCATTAAGCTCTGGTGCGATGCTAATGATTGACTTGAAAAGAATATTGTTTTAACACTAATAGTTTCGATTGGTTATGTGAATTTCTACAGCAAGAGGATATCAGGGGCTACATTGACAACTCTCTCAAAACTGGTGTTCACCTGTCACTTTTTCGCAAAGATCGCGTTGGGGGTGATTCACATGGAGTTAATTTTTGGTCTGTGGCAAATAAAAAAGATCTAAATAGGACTCCGTTGTTTGCATATTTTTGACAGCACCTTTTTTTATCTTATTTCAGGTATGAGGATGACCCCTTAATTGGTCACCGTTTATATCGGGAAATAAGGAAAGCAGAGGTGGTGAAGGTCAAAACAAAGGGTTCCAAGATTCTTCCCAACGTAACATGCCAATGGGAAACTGTTGCCACTAATTTTGATGAATTTCAAGACGTTTCTGTAAGTCTCTACTACAGTCAGTAAGTCTGAATTGCTTAGGATACTTCTATATGACTGTCTGTCTAGTGAGTCTTTAGTTAAATCGCGCAGTGAAATATGGTAGCTTACTTCTGATGTGATTTTGAGGGTTAGACAGCGTGCAAGCTAGTGTTATCCATGCACTTAATTTTAATCTTCTTTACTGATGGAATATAGGGGCATAATTGGATGTCTAATGAGATAGTATTATGTTGCGTTTGTTGGTGAATCCAGTATCTTTTTTGAAGGCTGTCTTTTCTGGGGCAATATCGTTTCAATGCTTTAGTATCTTCTTCGTGGAGTGGATATCCTATAACCTATATGCTATTCTGTTGATGCTTTTGTTGCAGACTGAAACTTCGTTCCTTTTGACTGTCAATTGATGCTTGCATCTGCGAAGGACTAAACTATTATAATAAACAATAGGCATGATTTTCTGTGTCTTTACTGCTGATTGGGATGCTGTGTCTCTTTGTTTTGCAGGAAAAACTTCTTTCAAGCAGTAGTAGAGTTGAAGTTTCGCTAGGGAAGAAGTTAATGAAAGATATGCTTCCTGAGATAGAAAAAGAACACAAGGTTCCGTTTTGCTCTCTGCTTTTCTCTTTTGTTTCTGTTTTCATCTTGGTTACAGTAGAATAAAACTCTACTACTGACTGCATGTTTGTGGCGGAATATTTCTTATCAGTTACATCCTTTTATAATTGAATTTCTTCTTTCGCTTTCAGAGGAAAGAAAAATTGCTGAAAAAGCAACATAGACAGGCTCTTCTCCTTGATAACTACATGGTTGTTGACGGTCTTGGTGGGGGCCGTTCTCTCCGTGATAGGAAGCCAGTTAGATACACTTTTGGTAAGGTTCTATGACCTTGTTGGAAAGTCATGCCCTGTGTTTCCTTTTGTTTTGAATTTTTTCCTGATGTAATATCCAGCTTGTTTGTTACTGGGCTGAAGAGTTTTACTAACGTTTAATATTATTATTGCAGATGATTATGATAGGTCGATAAATGAAGCTATCAAGATAACAAAGTACGTCTTGAGTGTTGCATCGAAACATCTCTGCTGTTGGTTTCCTTTATTTATTGCCTCTTACATTCCGCTTGCTTTCGTAATACTATCTCAGGAAGAAACATCCATCACCTGAACATCCTCTCCACAGAAGAGAATCAGCCAGATTGGACGCTCTTGCGAATGGCAGGCCGACCAGTTCAACCCACCCTACGGAGCCTGTGAACGACACAGCATCTGGAAGATCTTCTGATTTTGCTGATTATGATGATTTCGATGAGCAAAGAGATGAATCTATGTCTATGGACAGAAGGCAAGACCCAGTGTATTTTTCTTTTCCCCTTAAATTTTCCCTCAAGAACTTTGACAAAATGTCAATTCGAAAACTAACTAGTATAATGTCGTGACAGTAACAGGCGGAGACAAAGGCCCCAGCGGTATTCAGCTACAGACTATGTCGAAACTGTGTCAGACAATGATGTAGCATATGAAAGCGATGATGACATCGTTGGGGAAGCAGTGTATGATGAAGAATATCTGAGGAAGCGTAAACAGAAGAAGTTTTCTAGTGGTTCTGAGGGAGAGGAAGAGAAGGGAGATGATGAAGAGTACAAATGGGACGAAGACAATGCTGAGTACGAGGAGGAGGAAGAAGAAGAAGAAGAAGATTCTCCAAGTGCTAGTGAAGAAGATAGTGATGCACCCCGCAGGGTTAAGAAAATGCCACGGAGAGAAACTAAGTTAAGATCAAGGTCAAATGAGTTTCGGCCAGGCCTGAGACGTAGTAAAAGAGCCACAAGAGTCGATTACCAACAATATGAGTTCTCAGAATCAGACAAAGAAGCAACAGGATCGGCAAAACGTAAGCGATCGGTTGAGCCAGATGAAGAACATTCTGATGATTCAGGGAATGGAAATTTCACAATGGGAAGTCAGGACTCTGAAGAAAATGCAAATGACCCTGAAGAAGAAGTAGAAGTAGAAGTAGAGCCCAGAGAGGTCAATGGCAACAAGGCAGAGACAGCAAATGGTGAAGAAAATAATCAACTGAACAAATCAAACGGCACAGACCAAGAAGAAACTGAGGGTGTAGTAGGCAAAAGGCGTTACCTCGACCTAAATGAGCTTGCTCCTGTATCTGGTTTTGATGATGGTCCAAGTACAGTATTGAAGGATGATGATAAGACAGACAATTCATAAGCAAGACAGAGAGAGTGGATCTCTGTTGTTCACCTTCTTAAAGCTTCCTCTGGGCAATCACTACCGTTGTATGATAAGCAAAGATTTTCACGAGTTGTTTCTGGCAGTAGACCCTTCCAAAGAAAAAGTTAAAAACGGTAAGAGACGCTTTATTGGCTTTTTCTTTATTCAAGCATATCTGCCTTGTTGTTTTTAAGTTAATTCAGGCAAATTTGGCTGATAAGTGAAGAGGAGAATGTTGCAGAGGCCTAAGAAGAGGCATGTGTAGATTAGGTTAGTCATTTTTTTCTTACCCTGAGAAGAGAAACAATGAAGAGGGTGAACCAGAGATTCCTAAGAGCTGTTTAATGTTATGGGATTTTTATCAATGTACAATTAATTTTCTCTAACTCTTTGTATTAATCATAAGACCATGTTCAACGTCTTTTTGAATTTTTGATAAAACGAATCATAAAACCATGTCATATTGTGAGACAAATATAAGTTAGTTTGAATTAAATCAATTGGTTTTATAATGGGTGTGCTTGCACAAACTTGTGAGTTGTGCCTATTATCAGGAGAAGTAAGTTTGAATTAAATCAATTGGTTTTATAATGTGTGTGCTTGCACAAACTTGTGAAGTAAAGAGGGTTCGTTATTCTTTGGGAAATCGATACAAGACTCTTAGCCAATTTCATTCAAAGTTTTAATTTCACTAGGAAAAAATTTGTTAACAAAAATATCATGATGTATGCTAAAGAATTTGGAAGCAAAATGTGTCAAAATAAAGAAAATGTAAATAATACTTATAGATATAATTAAAGAATCATGCATTTGTAATTTAAGAAAGATGAAAACATATATTCATGCCTTTCTTGCCACACACGCTTCTTATACCTCCAAACCCATTTCGCCTAATCCCTTCCTTCTTCACAACACCCCCTTTGTATTATTACATTCCTCATTCTTACATCTTTGTAAAGAAAAGCTTTAAATATAATTCACAAATACTAATACCTTCCTTTATATTTTCATTCTTTAGAGGAAAATGGTGAGATCTTGCTCTTCAAAATCAAAGAACCCTTGGACAGAGGAAGAAAACACCTCGCAGAAGTTTGCGTTTGCATCTGCATCCAAAACCGGACCAATTCCTAAGAAAATAGGTTACAAAATCAGTTTAAAACAATTCCCTCTTTCTTTTAATTAAAAGATGTTAATATGATATATCTCTCTATATGTCTTTTAACATTAATAGGACTTCGGAGATGTGGAAAGAGTTGCAGAGTGAGAAAGGCTGATAATTCAGGAACCAAGCATGAGAGCTTCACTGCTGAAGAAGAAGATCTGATCATCAAGATGCACGCGGCAATGGGAAGCAGGTTGTGTACATTATTATATCGCAAATTAATCGAAAAGATTTCTGTAGATTCTTTGAGATTTCGCAGATCCTAATGACTATTTTTTTTGGGTGGATTTAGATGGCCACTTATTGCACAATCGTTACCAGGAAAGACAGAAGACGAAGTTAAGATGATTTGGAACTCAAAACTAAAGAAGAAACTGTCTCAAATGGGGATAGATCATGTCACTCACCGTCCCTTTTCTCATATACTTGCTGAATACGGCAACATCAATGGTGGTGGAAACATTAACCCTAATCCCTTGAACCAAACCGGTTCTCTTGCCGGACGTAATCATTCGTTCAACGAAGATTCTCATCATCAACAACAACAACAACATGATGATTCTGGAGATCTCATGTTTCACTTACAAGCGATCAAGCTTATGACCGAGTCATCGAACCAGGTCAAGCCCGAGTCTACGTTTATGTACGCCTCTTCGTCTTCTTCTAATTCGTCTCCTCCATTGTTCTCTTCAACTTGTTCTACCATAGCTCAGGAGATTTCAGAGGTTAACTTCACTTGGTCTGACTTTCTTCTTGACCAAGAAACCTTCCATGAAAACCAACAGAATCATCCTGATCAAGAACTAGACAATATGTTCGGTAACGAGTTCTCTGAGGCAGCAGCTGCAGCTACAATGGCTAATACATCAACTGTAACTTCTCAGATCGAAGAGGAATCTACCAGCAATGGTTTCGTTGAATCGATTATAGCTAAAGAGAAAGAGCTGTTCTTGGGATTTCCCAGCTATTTTGAACAGCCTTTCCAATTTTAGTTTCATCTTTCTTCTTCTCCTCAAACTACTAAATAAAAAAATACAATTTAATAAATGAGTTGCTTCTTATACATCTTCTATTTTTCGATTAAAATGTTACAAATTTAATTGAGAAGGATTTCATAAACATAAATCAAACAGAGAACTTGGATTTGAGATTGTTCACTGTTAAATCAATACAGTATTGGTAAATAAGTTGTGTATAAGCTGTAGCTTTGTTTGTTTAAGTGAAATCATTGGATGCAACTTGACTTAATCTCTAACGTCTAAATAATTGAATACCATTTTGTTTTCATTGAATAATGTTATTAGTTGATAAGAGTCTAAACAGAATAAGAGTTCATCTTTGATTTCATTGAATACCATTAGTTTATTATGTCTCTATGGTTGTTAAGAGAGACTTGTTCACAAATAATTTGAGACTTATTCACAAATTGCGAAGTAGCTGCAACCAAATAAAAAAAACTCACAAAAGAAGAAAAAAAGAGTAATAGATAAATCTTATTATTTATTTTTAGTTTCGAAATTTCACGCATTATTCCACACAATCTATACGAGTATTGCTATAAATCCAATTGAGAAAGGAAAAGCCATTCATTTCAGAAAACATAAATTAAAGACTCAAGAAGCAAACTTCAACTTGATGTCGTTCACAGTCTTATCGTCAGTCCTAAACGTTTTGGTTAAAACCGCGTTTGGAATCTCAGGGAATGAGCCAAACAGAGTACTAGGCAGAACAGCGGCTCCTGGAAGCTGACTGTTAAAAGCGGTTATCAAACGCGCTTTCACTTTGCCAACGTTCCATTGGAAATGAACCAATCCTCTAGGGACAACAAACATCTCTCCGGCATTGATAATCTTTGAGAACAAAGTGTTGTTCGTTGTCAAGAACCCGACATAAACCGAGCCTTCGATCACGATTCCTACTTCGCTCGCACGCGGGTGCGAGTGAGGCGGATTCACACCGCCTGGAGCGAACTCAACGTTGTTCATCGAGAGTCCTAAAGTGTTTAGACCCGGAAACGTTAAGACGTTGGCGGGAGAAACGGTTACGCCGTTAGGGTTTGAGGTGTTTAAAGGACCACCTAAGCCGGAGAAGAAGAAGTCAGAAGAAGAGACGGCTGATTTGCAAGGGAAGCCATTGATGGAAGGAGAGGCTTTGAGATCGCCGACGCAGAAGTCTTGTAATGGATCAGAATCAGATGAGAGTGATGGGATTACGAAGAGACAAAGCGTTACAAGGAAATATCTGAAGAGAGAAGTAGCCATTTCTATTGAAAATGATGAAACAGAGCATCCTCTGTTTATGTATATATAATGGTTATTCTGGTCGATAGAAATATGTCTTTTGACTTGTTCTCTGTTTAAAACTGTAAAAGAATAAATTTGGAGATAAAGAAAATGACATGAAATAATTTGTTTATTAGTAATTGTTCAACTTTGATATATGGTCTGTTTTACACTTTTACTCTGTTTTCTAAAGCTTTTAATTGAATTTGTCGTAAGAACCAATCGAAAAGACAATAAATCTGCAGAACATTTCAAAGTTTATAGCTAAACTGTCTCTGTCATTTGGTAATCAGAGAAGAGTTGTTACTTAGTCGTAAGATACATCATGAGATACATACTGACTTGAAGACTTAAGCTAATGTCATGATATTTCTAGAAATTGTTTTATTATTTAAATGGAAATCATTGCTGATCTTTTTCAAAAAAAAAAAAATCATTGTCACATATACGTTCCTTAATGGAATTAGTTGGTAACAATCTAATTATGTTTAGTGTTTTTTTTTTTTTTGGCTTGGTCAAGTCTATGGGTTTGTTAAAATGGGATTTTCAATGAATAAAAATATTTAACTAGGAAAATCAATTTCTTGGCGTCAGGGTTTTAGTTTCTATGAATCATCAAAGAAAGATTCAACCAAATTTCTAATTAAAAAGTTCCAGGATTGAGTTTTATGTAAGAGATAAGGCAGGAAAAAAGCTTTGCTTGTTCTGTAATAAAAAAAATTCAGTATCAAGTTACATAGAGATTTGATACAAGAGGATGTTGTTTTGATTTCTTCTAAGTGAAAGAAGAAATAAGTGTAACTAACATTCATGATTCTGATGGCATTTCGATGAAACTACGAAGCATGTGCAGATTCTGAGATATCTGTAATAGAATTGCTTCTCCTTCACTAACATCTAATACATCTGAAATTTGCTGCAACAATTCTCCTTTTGATTCAATTGCATTTAGTCTCTCTGTAATCTCTGAAATCTCCTTGACTAACACATCTTTTCTGCTTCCATTCTCTGTTAACAACAGTAATAAAAGATTCAGACAGTTTTCAAAATCGACATCAAGATTCTTAAAGAAACACACAACTAATCAAATCGCTTACCTTTTTCGTTAGACTCCTCTCCTGAATCTTTCATTTGTTCCAAATCTTCTTCATGATTTGAAGAACAAACAGCCAAATCCGATACCGGTTTAGTTTCATCAACGCCTTCTTCATCAAGAAACTCTTCTTCTTCTTCTCTCAACAATCCATATCTCAATCTATAAACTTCAATCTCAGCTTCAAGCTCTTTCATATCATCTTCTCTCTTAACCAACAAACCATTCATAGACTGCAAAGCTTCTTGATCATATTCCGCTTGCTCATCCATCATTCTCTGATACTGCAATGCCTCCATCTGAACCGCAGCCTTCTCGGCTTGAAGCCTCGTGATCATAGCCATCGCGTTGTTCGCTGCAACAGCTGAAGCACTCCTCTCTTCATCTAACTCCATATACAAATCCATCAACGACTTGCGATCCAACCTAACCTGTCTTTTAAGGTGATGAAGTATCGAATCTCCATCCAAGACTTCGCTCTCCGAACCGTTCTGATCAACCACAGATTTCTTCATTGATCGAACAGACCATCGAGGACTGTTCTGAGCAGAATCAGAAAGCGAAATCCCAAAGAATCTGTTGTTCCCTCCTTTCACAAAACTCGGCGTTCTATCATCAGTCACTTCCCCCAATGCGGCTTTCGTGTTAACAGAGTCTTCATCCTCAGGTATCTCTGAGTATCTGAGCTGAGACAAATCCATTGTTCTTTGGTTGAATGAAACTCTTGGAGAAGGACCAGGGCCAGCAAAGAAAGACTGATTGTTGTTCTTCGGTTTCTCGGTTTTCAACTTCAACAGCTCCCCACAGCAAGAACAACGTTGCTGTTCTTGAAACCTCTCGTTGCTACTGTTACTTCTCTGATCATTCTGATAAAAGCTTTCATCTTTCTTGGAGCCCGTAACCGGAAACGCGAGTTGAAGCTCACGTTCATCGTCGATAAGAAGCTCAAGATCCTTATGTAAGATTCCTATCAGAGATTTGTAAGTGTCAACGTCTGATTCTTTCTCTGTGGCGAAAGAGAGGAGACATCCTTCGCACATTCTTTTGATCTCAGAGAGTTTCTTGTGAACGTGACAGTAAGCAAGAGAAGAGACATTCTTCTTGTGAGAATCGCAGATGGAGTCGTTGTAGTAGAAATCAGGGTTTCTTCTGACAAGCACATGGTCGATTCTAGTGCAGAGAAGACAAGGGGTTCTGAGGTCGAAGAATTTAGCGATTTGGTTGGAGAAGAATGCTAGGAAACCGTCGATGAAGAGGATGATGATGAGGATCCATTCAAGAAGTGCGTAGATTAAGAAGTGTGGGAATGTTCCAAGTTCTTCCTCTATAAAATTCTTGAAGGAACGGTTAGACATTATAATTGTGATTGCAAAAAAAAGGAGCAAACACAGAGAAAATTAACAGGAGCAAGAATTGGGAAAATGATCTAAAAAGGTTACATGAAGTTTGGAAATGTTGACAGCAGAAGAAAAGAAAAACAGAGGCTATGACCTTTGTTATTTATTTTAGTCTTCTATTCTTGGAATGAAAAAATATATTTAAATTGAGGTGGAAGACCAAAAATACCTGAAATAACGGATAATCGTAGTAGATAAGGAAAACGGACAAATTTAGTGTTGTTTTTTAAGAAAAGAGAAAATTAATTTGTGTTCTCTTATTAATGGGGTCATGATGTTTATCGCTAATAGACTTGACTATATACTTGCACCTAATTATCATCTATGAGAAAAAAAACAAAAAATCAAAGTGGCTCATGGGATTGGCAACATTATTATGGCATTAAAGGTAATGATAAAAATATTCGACGAACCACATACATACATTTTAGCTTATCCCCAAAAAAAGGATAAGATAAAGAAAAGCCTAAAAACTCCACAAATCACCAAACCACTGATTGAGATGGGCCACATGAGAATCACGTCTTACATACATACCACAAAACAAATACACACACAAAGAACATTGTTTTACAAACAAACAAAAACAAAACAAAGATGATGAAGAACACTAAACACAAGTTCGTCCACCTCTAAAGCCCCTCCTCTGTTATTGTTCTCAAATTTTCCCCTGATTATTTATTCAAGATAAAATACATAAAAGTTTAACAAAAGCAAGGCCTGAAGAAAGATCGAAAACAAGACTGAGACTTTTAAATATATATTTTTTAACTTGTGTTTAAAACTAATATGTACTAATACAACAGAGAAACAAAGAAAGAAGCAAGGTCTTGTAGATTTTCACCTTGGCTTTTTTAAGATCTAAGCAACTCTGATGATGCTGCTATTGCTATCTCCATCACCGAAGCTTGGCATCATCGCGAAAGCTGAATGACTTGAGTTGGATGAGTGCTCGTAAAGATTAAATGAGGAGGACAGAGAAAGGTTGAGAGAAATCGGAGCAGGAACTGCAGCATCTGTGTTTAGATTGAATGCAGGATTTGCTTGAAAGGTCACTGGTACCGCGTGGACAAGATCTGAGGATGAATGAAATGTCTGCTGTTGTCTGATGTTAGTTTCAGGTAGTGATGAGTTGTCCTGAGCATGATGCACCTGATCTTGCTCCATGGACATTTCTGTGACCTGATAAAAACCAATCAGGCGTAATTGTTATACATAAAATTTCAAAAAACTCAATTCTTGAATCTATCCACTTTCTAGCACAGCTTGAAAAATATATCCCCAATCTGACCAAAATCATTATGACACTTCTCCATATTGCTTACTTTGTCTTCAAGTTCTAAAGAGAAAATACCAAAAAAACAACTTGACATCTTTCTCAGATAGACTTTAGAGAAGAACAAATTGCTAAAAAGGGAAACTTTAGTAATATCGAGTAAAATTGAAAGTAAACAACTTTCCGAAAGCAGAGAAGAGGAAGACGGTAATAAAAGTATTGTCTAGCATCTAAGCTATTGTTAACTCACCCCCCAAAAAAACATATGAAAATAATGAAAGAAATCAATAAGAGGAGGAATCATCTTGATCTTAAGCTTAATTAATGAAGGATTGGATTAGAGTAGAGATTTTTACCGTCTCAGTAGTGATGTCGAAAAGGCTAGATCTTCGCCGGCGACGGTTGAGGTTGGTTCGTCGGA
Source organism: Noccaea bulbosa (assembly GCA_900406535.1). Taxonomy (NCBI): domain Eukaryota; kingdom Viridiplantae; phylum Streptophyta; class Magnoliopsida; order Brassicales; family Brassicaceae; genus Noccaea; species Noccaea bulbosa. Next base: position 12,136 of record OVBJ01001463.1, on the reverse strand, counting down.
GGAAGTATTTCTGAGCGTGACTAGCTACTTGAGTAGGCGTCCTGCTCTTGACAAAGTTTTTCGATATCCCTTTCCAATCTCCTTTCCCTACTTTCTGCAGCCCAAGCAAGAACCTCTTGTGCTCCTTCTCTGTCCATGGGATTCCTTAAAAACAAAAAACAAAAAACAAAAAAAATCAGCACACAGAGACGAATCCACAGCTCAAACCCCAGATTAGTCCAGCTAAGTTTCTCTAACAAAATCCAACATGCATAGATTCAATCACAAATTGGAAAAATATCAATCAAATTGGAGGCGTTCTACGGCAAGATTGCTAATACAATCATTTCGAAAATCTCAGGCTTTCATCAGAATCATCTTATATATGATTAGATTAAGAAAAGAGCAAGTTACCTCGTTTCCTCTCGCGAGAAGACGACGAAATCTGGACAGCTTCATTGGCGGAGGCGTAACCGGAGGCAGCTATCATTACGTCGGCTTCGTTCTTATCTTCTCCATCTCCATCTCCATTTCCGATCTTAGGGATCATCATCTCATCCTCCGGCGAACACTTCTCATAATCAGACAGATTGTTCAAACTCACACACTTCCTCATCGGATCAACCACGACTCTGACTCCGAACAACATGATCTCTCTGTTCCCGGAGCTACCGCCTCCGGTCTCCGACGAGCTACTGACGGCGGCCATATAGTATTTTTCCAAATTTGCCCTTGCGTCGGTTTTGGATTTTTTTTTTTTTTTTTTACCACTTTCGATCTCTTTATGAGAACCGTACAAATAAGGAGACGAGGTGTGAGTGGATCTGAGCTACATCTTCTGCTTATTTTCATATACACGCGGAAAGCCACGTGGCTCGTTTTAAACACAAATTAGACTGTTATGCCATGGTCTGTAGATAGAGGTAACATGACACGTGTCAGACTGTTATTTGAAGGTCACTCGTTTCCTGTGTGACCTGCATGTCCCTCTATATTATCCACTTTCCTTTGGATTTATTTATTTACTTTATTTTGGATATATTCTGATTATGTCTCTCTCTATATTAATTGTTTTAGTCATTTTGATTGAAAGTGCCTTTTTTTTTTTTGATTAAATTGAATGTTTGATATATTAGACGAGAAAAAAGAAAAAAAAAAAATGAATGAATGTGTCTCGACGTCTCTCTCTCTCACACACACAAATCTGTTTTCTAGTGATAAACTTTTTTTCTCTAAACAATTCAATATAAAAAATGAGAAAAGTTGGTAAAGGACTTATGCCATTATGCGCATAATTTATGTGTTAGTGACGAATTATGATTTTGAATGGTACTTCATAAAACTGTTAAATTGTATAATGTGCTTTACAATGTGTAAATGTTGGCGGGAAAAACAATTTTTAGCCATTATATATGTATACATGTTTTGCTCAAATAATTTTTTGCCAATAATCCGCTTCTACGTAATTTCATCAATTATCAAACAGAAACGTATAGGAATAGCACAACGGTCAGGTTAAAACTTAAAATGTGCAAAAAAATATTACTAGTATTTTAGTAATATTTGATAATTAATGTAATTGATTGGAGGAATCTGGTCAACTCAGTGCGATTCCCAATTACATCCAACCCTGAGTTACCTTTTTTACAAAGCCATTTCTTCTTTAAGTTAACAAGCAACAATAAAAGCTAACTTAAAAGTAAAATATCATTCTATTAGAAGAATACTTCGTCTTTATTTCATCCTCGTGTTCACTCTATCACTTTAAAGTTTAAACATTGTCCTCGTTGAATGTGTTGAAATCTTTAGGCGACAATTTACTTATGGTTAAGATTAAATGATTGATAAACTTAATGAAAAGAAAATTCCAAATTGTGGCATCCAAATATTTGATGAGACATGAGGCCAATGGGGCGCACATGGTATCCTCATCTATTCAATCCTCTTCTTTTTCATTTTTAAAATTTCATGCCCATCAATTTGCCTTTCAATTCCTTTCCAAGTTGTCTTTTAATAAAGATATGAATCTCTTCTTATAGTACAAACTATAATTATCGATTCACACCACTATTCAAAGTTTCAAACTGGCTCGTAAGTCATAACCGATGTTGAGCAGTTGCTTTTATATTATTTTCTCTTCTTTTATATATAAACCAAATTTCTTAACAATTTTCAGTGATAGTGAGACTGTGACTAAGAAAAAACAAAGATTGGCATACTTATTGATTAAGAAATATTCAACTAAAAGATTAATTAGTAGTTTAAAAAAAATAGAAAAAATATATTCAAACTTTTTACTTTTAAAACGTGGTGTCATGATGATCCCATTCAAACATGGGGTTCAAGGCTTCGTGTTAAAACAAAAAAAAAGACCTCGAGGCTTTAAGTTCAACAGCATGCATGTTAACAAAGATAAATAAATCTCCAAGTTTATTTAATGAAACATTTTTTTTCGTGAAAAAGAATAATAAAGGAAAAGCACATATACTGGTCAGGAATGAAAGTCACCATAACCTTTTCCTGGTTGCACACAAAGTTGAACTTTAAAGGGGTTGTTTAAAGCCACTAAAAAGGCGACTTTTCACCTTTAATTTTTCGCTTTAGCCAATTTGGACGAGTTTGTGAGTTTCCTAAATCAGTATTTAGAAGAGCCGTGCGTGGATGATCATGAGAGAGCAACTGAGTATTTGTTAAAACAGGATTCAAAAGATTAAAGGGAATGATGTATTGATGTTCCACTTTCCACTTGACAAGCCCAAGCCCTTTTATGGTACTTGAAACCTTGAGTCGGAGAGAGCACCACATAAACATAAGAAAATAGACTGTTCCACACTCACACTGACAGAGCAACAAGAAGACAATATTGACACATACCAAACTTTAGGATAAGTTAGCCGGTCTAGTCGTAATTCTTCCTAATCCGTGTGAACGAGATGATATTAGGACAGATAGAAATTTCAAACATAAATAAGTACCTTAAGTGCATGAATGTATTGTTTTTTTAAATACCGACAGTTATGTAAAAGTAAGAGTGATTTGCTAGGCCAAAATGATAATTAAGGATTTGGATAGTCATTGGTGCTGATGAGCTAATTGACTTCTCGAGACCATCTAACCAGAAGTGCTGTTATCTTTTAACAAGCGTTTGGAGTACACAAACTAAGGTCCTGATTGTTTAGAACTGGTGACTTTCAACTTAAAAGTTACAGTTATTTTTTTTTGGCTTTAGTGACTGTGACTTTCAAATTTTTTAAAGTTTCAAATTATAGGCTTTAAAAAAAAAGAACGTAAAGATAAACAAATAGAAGAAAATAGGCTGGAAAAAAAATAAGGAGGATTTTTAAAGCTGTTAGAGAGTTAAAGTCTGATTAGAAAAAAAACAAACTTTTAAGACTTTAGAAAAATCTAAAGTCCCTATAAAGCTTAAACGCCAATCAGGGCCTAAGTAAAATGTGGTTTTCCCGGTCAATTTGTTCAAAGTTTTGTAAAAGCAAATCTGAACACTTTTAGAATCGATTAAAAGAAGAAAACAATACAATTAAGTTTGTATAAACTAGAATTAGACCCGCGCTACGCCGCGGTGATATTTTGTTTTCCTCTATATATAAATTTAATTTTGTTTTGCACATTAGTTTTGTTGAATCACTAATAAATTAAAGCAGCTGGGCACACTCTTCTTCTCTCCCACGACTCCACTTCAGCACAGAAAACTCAGTTATGCCACGTCAGCAGCACCTCAAATATTTCCAATCTATTTGTAAAAACTGTCAGCCCATATAAAAACCACAAGATATATCAGCCCATTTGAGCCCATATCAGCCCCAAAGTAATATGTCGTCATCTTCTTCTTTGATATAACTTAAATCGATTCAACTCACACCCATAACTTCAATCGATTCAAATTCAACTCTGTGTAACGGATCAAATTTATGGCAACTCCAACCGGATTCCTCTTTTTCCAATCCTAAAAAACCCACAGCCTTCCAACGCACGATATTCATCCAAATCTGGAAAGCTCTTTCTCCCTGAACCCTGAATTTCTCTTTCCCCAATCTAGCGATGGCATCCAAAGCTCTTTCTTCATCTGCGAAACCGCTCACTTTCCAGGTGCTCCACCAAATGGAAGGTCAGTTATGCCACGAGGAAGTGGTGGTTCGGCCTCTGCATTTCTGGGAAGCTAGGAACTTCAAGGGAACGTCCTCATGGGTGTTGAGGTCCTTCTCATTGACTCAAAGGTAATGAATATGAATTTATTTTCCGACTTGTCGAGTCATTGAACGTGTAATTAGAAACTAATCTGATACTTGGGAAATTTTGCAGTCTAATGCAGCCGCCTCTTCCGCCACGAAAACAGCCTCAACCGCAACTCTGTTTACAAATTGAAGAAGTTCATGGTCAGACCAGCAAAGACCCTTTACAGGGTTTCACAACACAAGCACACAATCTGGTCCCTGTCGTTGATGGAGAGAGTAACAGCGATGCCCAGAAATTCAGAATCCGTGTTATCAATGAATTCCCAGAGCAGAGATCCTTCAGGTTAGTGTTTTTCCCTGATTTTTAGTGTCGTCTAGATATGGAGTTAATGTTTGTGATCAGAAGGGCAACTGTACGCTGGCTTGATTGTGTTGTCGAACTATGTGATATATAGAGATGGAGTTCTTAGTTGTTCTGTTAATTTCCGGATTTTTCTTTCTTTCTTAGAGATGGTCAGATGGAGTTGATTTTGGGCCGAGATTCTTATGCGGGAGCACCTCGATTCCACCGAATTTTGACATTGATCTCTCTAACAAGGAGAATAACGACCAATAGGTATGACTTAATTTTGGATACTACTTTTACCCGAGAACGACTTAAATGTTGGTGATTCTGTGTTTGAGTTTTTGTGTGTGAATAGATTACTCTATTGGAGCAAGCAACGAGGGCTTTACACAATCTCATGGACGAAATCGCTGTCAAAACTCTATTTCATGTCCTTGGGTGTTTAATTCCATGTGGTATCTGAAAATCTCTTGCATATATGCATTTCTGCATATTTTGAGACTCATAGAGATGCAAAACGTTTATATATCTTCTTATATGAATCACGAATCTCTAGGATCAGTGTTTTACCTTCTGGAACATAGTTGGTTGATAATAGTTTTTCTTTGTTGCTCTCTATGGAACATAATTGGTTGATAATAGTTTTTTTGTTGCTTTCTACAGGAACATTCTGCTCTGGAAATGGCCAACTGCTCAGGAACATCTTCCAGAGGCAGTGAGCTCAAATCCAGTAATTATTATTTCATAATCAAGCCTATGTTTTAATGTTTCGATAGCATATACACCTTCTTCACTTGGGTTTCAATGCAATATCATAATATAACAATCATTGTTGTGTTATTAAAGGTGTTCCTGGTGTTCCACGAGAATGTCATGAAGAATCTGAAAAAGCATTCAGCACCAGAGACAGACGCCTGTAGCAGCTGAGGGTCAAAGGCCATTACGATTGCAAGAGAGGGGGTGACACTCCTGTTTCAGAGAACCAAAGATAAACACACTACTCCTCAACAAGCTGCAAATACGTTTCTTGATATTAATAGAGGTACCAAGGGGTTGTGTTTGTGTGTTTCTGATTTTGTGTTACCTCAAGCTATGGTCATGATTTTACAAAATGTGATGAGTGTTGGACAGTAAATAAATAAATGAATAGGGATCAATGCCAAATTGATACGGTCTGGTTTAAGTCTATTTTGTATCATGATTTGTATATATATGTTAATACTTATATTTTGCTTCGGTGTCTTAGGTTGATCTCTTTTGCTTCAATGGCTCAAGTGTTATTTCTGATCTTTGATTATTTATCTTATTTAACTATATATATAAACATGGTCCATCAAAGAAGGTTGGGAGGTAGATTGACCATCTTCTTTAAAATTTCCAAAAGTTAATTATTCCATTGGGTCCTACAGTCAACAACATGCATTTTAAGAAAAACTAGGTGATAACCCGCGCCCTGCGCGGAGTGAAATATTTATTAATTTTTTATAAAATTAANAGTCACGAAAATCATTACATAAGGAATATATTCAATTCAGTTCTATCATATTTTTTTTTTTGTCGACAGCCTATATTCCTAGATCGGCCCACAGACCCAAATCGGTGGAACAATGTTTACAGTTCTATCATATTAATTATTTTTAAAATCATTACTTCCTCAATTTCATTTTATAAGAGGTTTTATAGTTTTTTCTGTTTCAATATATAGGGGGTTTTAGATTTTCCATACAAAGTTAAACGTGTTTTTGTTATTTTTGATTATTTATATTCTGCATATTATATTTTTATTGGTTGAAATATTTTAAAATTGATGATAAAATATATTTTATTTCAAAAAATACAAAAATTAAATGGCTTCTTAATTTGTGTGCAAAAAGCTTAAACCCTTATATTATGAAACAGATGCAGTATATTTTTCCTATCATCTCTGTTTAACTATATTTAAAAAATAATTTGTATCATCTATATGAAAAAAGTAGTATAATTTATTTTTTATATGTTATGATTTGAATTTTTAAAAACAAAAAAAATTACTAAAACTGTTAAAATTCCACATCGGATATGTTGTTCAGTGATGGTTAAGAAATCTATTATAAAATAAATCTACATTATGTGCAACCATATAAGTAGAAAACCTCATTTAGTATAGGCATCAAAATGTAAAAGTTTTTCTAAATTTTACTCGATTTAATATGTTCTTTCAGTTACACTAACAAATAAATAAATATTTTCATTTAATCATAATTATAAAATATTTTATATTAAATCCAAATTTTAAATATTATAATTTTTTAAAAAAAATTTAATATTTTAACATGATCAAAAAGTTAACATTTACAAATATATTTTTCTATAGTATAGTCATTTGAGTTTTATGTATCTATCTATCATATTTAATTTATGACCGCGGTCAAGACTTTAATTTACTTACTTTTTTAANTTTTCTTTATTTACTTTTCATAATTCATTCTTAATTAATTTCAAGAAAGATACCATAATATCACATTCCAAAATNTTTAATTTACTTACTTTTTTAAAAAAATGGTTTAAAATGTTTAATTTCAACACTATAAACGAAGACATAATCAAACCAAAGTATCATCGCATAAAATTTCGAAATAATTAAATAGTTATTTTTTAATAAAAATACAAATTTAGAAACTATTATCCCGTGCAAGGCACGGGTTCAACCCTAGTTCATATTTAAATTGTGATTATTTTAAAAGATTGGTAAAATTGTATATATTGTTTTTAATCGTTATGGTTAAATATGATATGATTGTTTTTCTTCCTTTTTCTATAAAAAATAAATTCAAAATTGGTAACATTATATATGTTAAATTCAGTATGTAATTAATAAAATCTTTGCTTAAAACATGATAAGTTATGGCTGATTTATAGGTTAATTTATTANGGAAAATAATATATATTTGAATCTACTCATAATTAAAAGACTTTCATATAATACAATATATTTATTGGCGACGTCATCATATAATTAGAAAATATCAATAACTAATTTTTAAAACACTAAAATGAATTTATAATTTTTTATGAAATTATATAT
>OVBJ01001462.1:0-28053 GCA_900406535.1 Noccaea bulbosa | reverse complement strand
GTGAAACTAGGTGGAATATGCTCCTAAATGATGTAAAATACAGAGATATCACACANATGTAAAATACAGAGATATCACACAGTTATCGGGTTCGTCTTCGATTATCGTCATTAGGACCTCCGGTTCACCTACATCGATACTAGGGCGTTCGATGAATTCCACTGGGATTATCTTTTTCAAGTCCGGATCGGAGGTCGAGGCTAATGATGGTAGAGCGTCGGCTTGAGTGTTCTCGCCTAACGGGATTCGTTCCAAAGTGAACTTGCCAAACTCTCCGGCCAGGTCCTTGACCACTTCGAGGTATGCCTCTATTCTTTCGTCCTTAGTAGCGTATTCTCCCCTGAATTGATTTGCGACGAGCTGAGAATCGCAGTAGGCATGTATATCTTAGGCTTTGATCCCGAGGGCTAGTCTTAGTCCAGTTATTAGGGCCTCGTATTCCGCCTCGTTGTTTGATGCGCCAAAATTCAGACGAAGCGATTGCTTCAGGATCTCGCCCGTCGAGGAGGTAAGTCGAATTTCGACTCCAGCGCCCTCTTTTGATGACGAACCGTCAACATGTAATAGCCAGTGGTAGGTGGGCCTGGCTCTTCGCTACTTCCGAAAGGTAGTTCGATCAGGAAATCGGCTAAAATCTGCGACTTCGCGCTCGTTCGGCTTCGATACTCGATATCGTACTCGCTCAGCTCGATTGCCCATTTTGCCAGTCATCCAGATTGGCTCGGGCTGTGAAGGATAGTTCTTAAGGGTAATGCCGTTAGGACGATGATTGAATGCGACTAGAAGTAGGGACGTAGTTTCCGAGCCGACACTACAACCGTGAGGGCGAGTTTCTCCGTCTGAGGATACCTTGTTTCTGCGTCCGTTAGGCTTTGGCTTACGTAGAAGATTGGTTTCTGGACCCCTCGGTCTTCGCATATCAAGACCCCACTTACCGCCGTAATAGACACGGCAATATAGAGATATAGAGGCTCGCCTTCTTCTGGTTTCGCCAGTATCGGGGGCTCGACAAGTATGATTTCAGCTTGCGAAAGGCTTCTTCGCATTTTGGTGTCCATTCGAATTTCTTGTTTCTCGCAATGTGTCGTAAAAGGGCAGACACTTATCGGTCGATCACGAGATGAAACGATTGAGCGCTGCGATGCGCCTGGTTAGCTGTTGTATTTTCCTCTTCGTTTCTGGTGACAGCATTTTGATTAAGGCCTGGATCTGTTTTGGGTTTGCCTCGATTCCTCTATGAGTTACCAGATAGCCTAGGAATTCTCCAGATGTCACAGCGAAGCGGAACTTCGTTGGATTCAGCTTCATGTTGTGCGAGTTCAACTGGTCGAAGCAGTCGCGAAGATGAGCCACATGTTCCTCCTTCTTTAGCGATTTTACTAACATATCATCAATGTATACTTCCATCGTCTTTCCGAGCTATGAGGCAAACATTTTGTTCACGAGCCGTTGATATGTTGCTCCGGCGTTCTTAAGTCCGAATGGCATGACCTTGTAACAATAGATGCCTCGCTCTGTTTGGAAGGCTGTATTTTCTCGGTCGTCGGGATGCATCCGGATCTGGTTATAGCCTGAAAAGGCATCCATGAAAGTTAGCAGCTCGTTTCCTGCTGTTGCTTCTACGAGCCGATCGATATGCGGAAGTGGGAAACTATCCTTTAGGCATGCTTTATTTAGATCTGTGAAGTCCATACAAACTCGCCATTTTCCATTCTTCTTTTTGACTACCACTGGGTTAGCGAGCCATTTGGGATACTTTGCCTCGGAAATCGAGCCTACTTTCAGAAGACGTTCCACCTCATCATTCACGGCCTTTAATCGTTCATGTCCCAGTTTTCTTCGCTTTTGCTTTACTGGTTTGAAAGTCGGATCTACATTTAGCTCGTGACAGGTGATGTTAATGTCTATCCCAGGCATGTCTTCAGCCGCCCATGAAAAAGTATCGATGTTCTCTTTTAGGAAAGAGGTCAACTCTTCCTTCATTGCCTCGTCTAAATTTGCTCCGATCTCCACACATTTTTCTGGGTTCTCCTCGTCTATGCAGACCGAGATTTCTGCCTCGCAGTTTGATTTCTCGATGACGGATTCCTTTTCTTCGGCTGGCTCACCTCTAGCCGTCCTATCTTTGACAACTTTCTTTTTGATTGACCCGATGTCGCCACTGATCTGTAATTGCTATAAGAGGTTAGCTAGGCCCTTTGCAAATACGTGACTCTTTCTGCGATCCGAGGATGGTTTTGACTCCTGATGAAGTGGGGAATTTGATGCATAGATGGTAGGTAGAAGGCACGGCTCGCATCGAGTTGATCCACGGAGTTCCCATGATGACGTTGTAGATCTGGGGATTTTCCGAGACAGAAAAATTTACCATCTTCGTCACTCCTCACGCCTCGACTGAGAGTACAATGGATCCCATAGACATCGTCGTTTCTCCTCCAAATCCCACTAACAGCTTTGGTATTGATTTTACGTCGTTCAGGTCGATTCCCATCTTCTGCAGCGTGTTTCTGTAGATGATATCGACTGTGCTTCCTGTGTCGATGAGAACCCGAGCCACGTCGAAGTTTCCTATGGCCAGCATGATCACGAGGGGATCGTCGTGTGGCTTATCAATTCCGATCACTTCATTCTCAGTGAAGGTGATTTCGACATTTGGGAGCTTGGGTGGCTCGTACCAATTGACCGCTGCGTCGGCTCGTCGCTGAAACGCCTTGATCGATGACACTTTATCCAGGTAGTATTGCGAGCCGCCCAATATAAAGTGGATCCTTCTTCGCGATCCTGGCTGTTCGTTCGAGTCATCCCGTTTCCCACGTTTCGGTTGATCCGCCGGTCGATCTGGTTGCTCTGGTCGCTCTCTTGGTTCGGGGCGTTCCAGAACTTCTAGCTTCATATTGCCTTTCAATTCCCCGCTAAGAAATTTCCTGGCGAGCTCTGCTCCCAGATGGCGATATTTTTCGGTCGAATGGCCGTAGCACTGGTGGAATTCACAATAAACATTATCATCATGGCTCGCGGGATTCTGATTCCTTGTCCAAACGTAGTTTTCCGGGACTCGCCCCCTGCCGGAGCCTGCTTGACTCGCACCATTCATCTGTTGGCTCGCTTCAATCTGATAGTTCTGCGCCCCTGAGAAGTTTGGCCCTTCGTGATGAATGTAACCATTTCTACCGCATTTGTTATTGGGATGTTGATTCGTCTGCTGATGGGCTGTTGGCGAATTAGGCGGTTGTTTTGCGGTCGCGTTTGACGCGAGATGTGACGCAGCTAGCAACCTCATATCTTCTTCCTCCTCTATGAATACTACGGATCGGTGAATAGCTTCGGCGATTGATTTGGGTTTGTTGTATGCGAGCTCCTTTCGAAATTCGGATTTGTAGCATAATTCCTTTTTCAGTGAATCCACGGCGATCTCGTCGTTGACCGTTCCGGCCTTTGCCATTGTTGCTTTAAAGCGTTCCATGAAATTGCGAAGCGACTCACCTTCGCCCTGTAACATGTTCCAGAGATTGCACCGAGGCCGACTTCTCGATGAACATGGAGTATTACTTGAGAAAGAGAGCCGTCAGCTGCTGAAAGTTTTCGATCGAGTTTGGCTCGAGGTTTAGGAAACAATCCAAAGCGGGACCCTTCAGGTATTCAGCGAACATGAGGCAATAGCCGGCATCCTTCTCTTATGTGTTCCGGAATTTAGCCCGACTCAGTGCGACCCGGAATGCATTGATGTGATCCTTCGGGTTAGTCGAACCATCATATTTCTGTATACTGATTTTCCTGGATCGATTATTTTGGCGCTCATTACTCTTACCGAGAAAGGTGTTTGTTCTGCGTCTTCACATATCTGAGCAATTTTCGGCGCCGAGCTGAGCGCCCTGTGAATCTGCGATCGAAGTAATTTTGCTTCGCTGTCAGATTTTTCAAGGCGGGATCAAATCTCAGCTAATTCATCGCGGCTTGTATTCTGATCCTTGCTTCTGTGGCTCTTTCTTGTTGTACCCGTGCCTCGGGGCGATTTACTTTCGGTTTATTTTTTCAACAAGAGACGGGACACTGCTTCGGCGAGTGCCGTGGGATCCGAACTTAGCGAGTTGTCGGTTTCACGTCCAGTGGCTTCATCGACCAGTTTGTTTTCCAACATTACTTGGTTCAGGGTTTTGGTCAACGCTTCGGGAGTGATGTTGCCGGGGATGGGGTCTCCTAGGTTGATATGTATCGGTTTGTGTGGCGGCGCGCCTCTAGCTCCTCGACTCTGCTTCTTCTTTTCAAGGCGTTGTGGCAAACCGTCTGATTCAGACTCCGTTTCATCTCGCTCCAGGATTTTTTCCATGTCGTCATCTTCTTCTCTTTCTGCCTCGTCTGCTGTGGATTCGAAAGCCAGATTCTTCGTGTTGGAGTTTTTACGTAGCGCTGCGCTTCGTTCTTTTTTCTCTTTAAGTTTGGCTCGTAAGGTCTCGAGCTCCTCCGTCAGTGTGCTGTTCAAGATCTCTTGTTGTTCGGTTTGCTTCTGAAGGGCAGCGATCTTTTCTGCTTCGGTCTGGACCGTGGTCGTAGTGTCTTTATGCTGACCGACCGGTTCGGTTCCGTTTAAATCTCCTTCAGTCATTTTGCTGAGCTCTTGTATTTTCTAGTGTTAGAATTCAACCCCCCTCCTTCTAGCGCTAAATTGTGCGAGCCGAAATACACAATAGTACTTTGAGTGTTTAAGAGAGAGCCGTGAATTCCTTGAGTTAAAACACAGAGATCGGTCCAAATGATGGTTTTTATTAGCTGTTATGTGAGTTACAATATGTGGCGTGCGCCTTTTATTAGGTGAAAAGTGGTCCTCAAAATAATGACTATCGGTTCCTATTTATATGAGAAACTTTACAAAGTTTATGTAAACTTTCCTTTTCTGCTCGCGCCGACTTTAACTTAAGGCGAGTCTTCATTCGTGGGCTTTCTTCGACGGGCCTTGGCTCGAATCGCTTCGTCGGATATCGGTTCGGCCCATCGAGAAATGTCTTCCTGGTTTTTTGGTTTGGTCTCCGGTTCGGCCCGGTTTGGTGCGGTCATGCACGGCTTTCCACTTCACTTTCCACGGTTCAAATAGCAACGCTCGAGGGTGAAATCCGACCCCAACAATGGTAACAACATCAAGATTTTTCTCATCGTCCAACATGAAAATACAAAACAAAACTCACATCACGGCGGCGGCAAGTGAAGTATCTCCTTCCAGAATCCTTTGGTGGGTTAGATGTCTCAAGAAAAACCTCTCCACCGTAGTAGCACTGCTTGGGCATTCCGTATTCACCATCTGCAATGAAACATGGATCTAAAGACTCCAATGAAGAGGAAGACGTTGCTACCCAACTGTGAGGACCCATTTCCTTGTAACAAGAATCAAAAACAATGATTCAGATAAAATAGAACTTGACCTAATAGTGAAATAGTTGTTGTAGATAGAGTCAAACCTTAATTGGAACCTGGAAGACTGAAATCGGCACCTTCTTCGACTGGAAATGGAACCGAGCGACTGCAATTGGAACCCAGAAAGCTCTCTCTCGAGTCCACTCTCTCTCTAGATCTCTCGCTCCCTCTCTCTCCCCTCTATTTCTTCCCTTTCTACAATAAAGCAAAATATGAAGAAACTGAAATTAATGTAAATCGAAAAAGAAAAAAGAGAAAAAAGGAAACGAGGAAAAATAAAAACAAATTAAATGAAAACCCAAGTATTTTAAAATTTAATTTCCCTCCTGAATCTCCTGCCGGCGGCGCATTGAAACTTTCGCAAATATATGTACATATTTGTACCCAGGATAATGGTTGAACCAAACTCGACAATAGTTGAACATTGACCATTTTCTTATATTTCAAGTTGAACCATATAATAAATCGAAGACTTCGAGTTGAACCAATGCATTTAGGCCTTATAATGCCATTACAAACATTTATGTTCGATTACATATTGATAACATAACATAACATCAGCATAATATAACAATGTCTATATTCCCCTTATGTTGTAAGGGTTGGTTAATGTCTAAACATTACTTTGTTTCACAAAACGTGAAATTGCATCATATCCTCATTATTAATGTTTTAATATATGTCAAGCTTATGTTTAAAGTTATTAGTTCGCCGATTTCCATATTTCTTTCCCATTGTATGCTAAAAAATATAATTTGAGTGTACAAAAAATCAAAGTTGAATCAACAGGTGACAGTTGTACCAAATGAATTAGAACACATAATTACATCCAAATTCCAAATTACTTCAATAAGTACTTCCAGCATTCCTTCCAGATTCTGAATTATTTAAAACAGCACCTCCAGCATTTGAACCCATTTTAGCCCGTTTAAACACAATGGTAAAACCCATTAAACTTTGTCGTCGCTCATATTTGTACGTAGTTGAACCTTGTAGTACAATAAAACAAAAGTGACAACCATAATTTTCATACCAAAACCTGGTCAGAAGCACAAACATAAAAACTTAATTGTTCATACGAAAACATAGTCACCAATACAAACACAAACACATAATTGTTGATACTTGGTCATTAAAAAAAACACATACATAACAAAAGGTTGTTCATACTCTAACCACAAACACAAATCACATAAACCACAAACACAAAGTAGTTCATACTCTAACCACTTAAGGTGATCTTTCAATTAAGTACCACTGCTATGCACATGCTCGAACCACTTACCCAAGTCTTTATAACGTTGAGACTTGTTACTTGTCTTCTTCTTCTTCTTGCGACTTTCTCCGGTGGATGGATACCGTTATTCTTGATTTCTTCCTTTTGTTTTGTCGTAATCAAAAGGTAAGGCGTACAATTTGAGTATATCCTCAGGAATACTCCAAGTAGATACATGTGGCACTGGATAAATTGTCCTGTGATATGCCAATGCCCACGTCTCAATCAAGTAATATTTGGAGCACATATCATACATAGATAAATTCGATCTCCTACCACCCCTTCTTATCTTTGCCATGATTGCGGCTATCGCATGAACACATGGATACTTGTCAATGTCAAACCATCTGTAGGAGCAACTTTTTTTCTCTAAATCCACTAGATAGGTTATCCTATCATTACCAATAATGATGTACACAAGCTGGAAGCTGTTTAGCTCATCCACAGTCAAACAAGTAGCAATGGGACATCTATCATGCAACGTGTTCTCAACAAAAGGCACAACTACCTTTGTCTCCGGCAATGACGCAGATTCTTTCCTATGCTTGTTAAACCAAAATGCCATTTTATCAACAATTGCATCTATCATTGGTAACAGATGCAACTTCCTTTCCTTCTTAAACACGCTGTTCACAGACTCGCAAGTATTACTGGTGTCTAAATTATATTTCTTGCCTTTAAAATAGCACCTAGCCCACTTATCCAAATCTACACTATCAACCAAATACGTATCGGCATACGGAAATATCTTCTTGAAATCATCATACTCTTTCACGAACTCATTCACGGTATAAAGATGAGCGCAATGGATGAATTTTTTAGCAACAAGATCTTTGTTTACCTTATGCTGCACTTGACCTCTCACGTTTTGAGACAGATGCCTTATACAATGTCCATGTTGTGACTTGAGATAAACATTCGCAACTGCATGAATTATGCTTTTATGTCTGTCACTCATAAAAACCAATTCATGATCATCCGGTATAACGGTTTTTAGGTTTCTAAGAAACAAATTCCAACTAGCATGATTCTCACCATCAATCACACCAAACACAATAGGGTAATGGTTATGATTAGGGTCCTGTGCTGAGGCAAACACAAGTTGTCCACCATAAACAGTCTTCAGAAATGTTGAGTCCACAACTATCACTTTCCTCATCGATCGAAACCCTTCAATGCTAGCGCCCAAGGCAATGAACAAGTACTGGAACTGATAATTTCTATCCAGTTTAACACTTGTCACTGTCCCAGGATTTACCTTCTC
The DNA here is from genome assembly GCA_900406535.1 of Noccaea bulbosa. Taxonomy (NCBI): domain Eukaryota; kingdom Viridiplantae; phylum Streptophyta; class Magnoliopsida; order Brassicales; family Brassicaceae; genus Noccaea; species Noccaea bulbosa. The sequence goes on along the minus strand of OVBJ01001462.1, from coordinate 20,107 downwards.
CAACATGTACAGATAAGAATACAACATTAAATACCCTTCCTCAGGAGGGCCTCAGACATCATTAACAGCTAGGCGTTTTCCTCTCAAGACAGTGGAGTAGGACACACTCAAACTCGAATTAAGCTCGCCGGAGCTCCACTCCGGATCTCGACTCACAGGAAGAGAGTTTCGAGCAGAAAGAAAAGCTCGTGAATTGCGGAGCTGAAAGTTTTTTTTCTTTCTAATTTTTTCGCACAGCTAGGACGGATTAGCCGCAACAAATTTTCACTCAATTCCCGATTCACTTCATTAAAGGTTTAAGTGTAATTTCACAATTCCATTTTGTCCGTACATGGCCTTAGACATTGACATGGCAGCCGAGATCAGTTTTCTCAAAAAAAATGGCATTTTGGCCATGCGCTCGACAAGAGACCTAACAAAAATTTAAGAAATTGATGGATGTCTTAACTTTTCTTTGTTGCGAGGGTTAGTGTGCCTTGTGCTTTGCGGTCGCTTCTCTTTCATTTCATTCACTATCTCTTAAACCCACCGATCCTCATTAGTTAATTCCAACCGCAAGGCATGCAAAATTATCTTGTGCAATGTGGATAATCAACCGTTGCTTTTATTATCTTGTGGGTCTTCATAATCTTTTTTTTTTTAACATGGAAAAATACTTCTCATTAAAAATACTTAAACGTGGACTACAATAATTACAAACAGGAGATCATTTGCCAAAGAGTAAGAAATACTTGATACAGAAACGAAATACAAAACATTAAAATGATATGTTATGCAGTTTAAATAGTATAAAAACTGGAAGCTTTGTCAATTATAACCAAAACTTTGTTTCTTTCCCTAATTTTATTAATTGCTTCTTTTAATTTATTTTCGTCCTAGAAAATCTGTGGAGACGATTTACACGTTTTCTGTTTTTGAGCAGTTGAGATCTGTCTTAATGTTGTCCCAAGGAGAAGTAACTACCAACCCTCCCATACTTGCACAAGTCAATGTTAGCTTGAAATATTTAAAGCATCTTTTTGTTTTCGGTACAAAATTAAATTATTACGAACGAGCTATGTTGGCTTATTAATGGATCATTGTGAGAACCAGACAAATAGTCTCTTCAATCTGGTACTTAAGAAGATTTTAACACGCTTTGCACAAATATAGGGCGGATCATTTTTTCTAATTTAAGTTAGCGACTGTTTTCATTTGTAATCATGGATTTTGGTGTTATAATTATTTTGGTCTTGGATATGCAACTGTAGTTTTAAAATGTTTAAATGTAGCTGTAGTCCTAATTATAAAACACGAATAGACTGATAAAGAGTTAGTAAGCATTAGGTGGCCAAAATATTTGTTAAAGATAATGAAATGATATCTTGTCGTAAAATTCAGGTACTTTAAGGAAAACATTTGTAAAAATATACGAATAGTAAACGCAAGTTAAGTTAGTATCAAATACTGGATTTTATCAACTAGGTTAGTGTTAGTTCCATATATATATATATATTTTTTTTTATAAAATGAAAAAACGAACAAACATAGAGGCATTGGCTTAGGCTCTGAATCGTATCGTATCGGTTAAGCTTATTACCCCACCACTGCGATTAATTTCGTTTTCACCTTTATCTTTATTGTCAACTAATTTTGTTTTTGTCGTTCATTAAGTCAACTAATGTTCTTCTTTTCTTGGAGACGTGTAGTTTAATAGTATTATTTTCTTCCAAAGAAAAAGTTTGCAATTAAAATATGCAGTACAAACTTCTGTAAGCATATTTTTACATGAATGAACCCTACGAGCTTCAAACATCCAGAGTAATCACATAATAGAATTATATAGAGTTTAATTATAGATAACTTACCTCTACCCATTGTAGAGAAGAGACTGAGGTATTGAATCTAAGATAGGTGATTAGGTTTCTCTCCCCTTGCCTATAAACTTTATGTGTTTGACTTTTAGGATGCTTTTACAATAGACTAAAGACATAAACTTATAGGTGGAGAAAGGACCTAATTCCTCTATAGGGTTTTTTTAAAGTTAATCTCAACCGTCCATTAAAGTAAAGATAAAATAAAATATTTTTTTATATTTAAGTCAATTAAATACAAATATGTTATGGAATAGCATTAGTCCAATAGGAAAACAGATTAATCTAAAACCATATAATAGGGAAGATAATTTATCTTACAGTCTCCCACTTAGTCGTTATTAAGATCCATTAATGTTTTCTTGTTGGAATCATAAGGTCGGCATAATATGCTAAACCCTTTTCATTTGGTCATCATAAGTGTCTTGACTAATCTAGCAATCAATGGAAGTCATGGCGGTCACATATCATTCTGCAACATGATCCTTTCCATGTACTACTACATTGACTACCTTCATAACTAGACCATAAGTAGGAGTTATCATAATGGTCCCTTTTATGTCTTAAAGAAAGACGAATTTTGTTATCATAAATCCAAAACAATAATGTGTGCACAATGGAAACAGAATAAATAAAAGATGTAAAAGTCATAAAAAAAACTCAAATAATTGTCAAAAATAGGCTAAAAATAAATGCATACAACATAATTAAGAGCTGTCTTCAAGACCCATACTTTCAGCATGCATTATAAGGTCTTTGAAGGCAAAACTTTCTTAAATATGTCTGCAACCATAAGATCAGTGCCTGTGTGTTCAATGACAAACTTTTTTCTCTTGACATCTTGCTTTAGTGATATTTAAGGTCCTGTGTTTGGCACCTTTGGATATCCTATTATAGTTGGAAAAGAAGATCGCAACTTGATTGTCACAGTAAAGAGGTAAAGGAATTGTCAACAAAAATCAAAGCCCCAAAATCAGACACGAAATTTTTCAACTAAGTTCCTTGAATAGAAACCTCATAACATGCTACATACTCAGCTTCTATAGTGAATGTGTAAATCAGCTGCGACTTTTGGCTTTTCCATGATATGGAACCTCCGTCAAGGAGATACACATAGCCAAGAGTGCAGTGCCTAATGTCATGGCATCCACCAAAATCGATCTGAGTCTAAAAAAATCAACAATCTGTGGATGTGTTGATCTTATATACATCAGCATGTGATTTCTTGTCCCCTTTAAGTATCTCATAAATAAATCAAAATCATTGCTAGCCAATCATCATCATAAAATATGAACATACTCCCACTGATCATGAGATACATACAATGATATATATAATGTTTTCTTTTTGAAACCAAATTTCATAAGGGTTTCATTAAATTTTTTAATTTCATAAGGTTGTTTCTGTCCATAAATTGATTTCTTAAGTTTGCAGATCATGCCTTCCTGACCTTCGATTATGAAGCCTTCAGGTTGATGCATATAGACTTCTTCTTCTAAGTCTCCATTAAGAAAGGCGGTTTTCACATCCATTTGTTGTAACTCGAGATCATAGTGAGCTACTAATGCCAAGATAATTCTGAGAGAGTCTTTTCTAGACACAATAATCAATGCCTTCTTTCTAATTAAACCCTTTGGCTACAAGTCTGGCTTTATATCGTTCAACAATGCCTTTACAGTCGAGTTTGGTCTTAAAGATCCACTTACACCCAACTGCTTTGTTTCCTTCAGGCAATGGAACAATGTACCAAACTCCATTCTTAACCATTGAGTCTATTTCATCATTAATGGCATCAATCTATTTATCAGAATTAACATCTTTCATGGCTTGTGAATAAGAAACCGGGTCTTTAATGCTCCCTTTCCCAGATTCTATGAGATAAAGCATGTAGTCATCAGGAATAGCAGATCTTCTACCACGAGTTCATCTTCTTAATGCTGGTTCCTCTTGTACTACAAGTTCATTATTGGCGATGTTTTCATCATGGAGTGTTGGATTCCCAACATTCGGAGTTAAGGGTAAAGGGATATTTACCCTAATTTCCTGAATGATCACATTTTGAACTTTATCACTCCCACTAATCTCGCCATTCTCATGGAATCTGGCATTTCCGGTTTCCACAATTCTTGTACTATGGTTTGGACAGTAAATCCTAAATCCTTTAGACTTCTCAGGTTAACCAATAAAGAAACCCCTTATTGTTTTGGAGTCTAATTTCTTTTCATGTGGATTGTATATTCTTGCTTCAGCTGGACATCCCCAAATTTGGAGGTGTTTCAGACTAGGTTTCCAGCCTTTTCACAGTTCAAAAGGAGTCTTAGGAACTGCTTTGCTAGGAACCCTGTTCAAGATATAGACTGCAGTACCTAATGCGTATATCCACAAAGATTTAGGTAAGTTAGCATGACTCATCATGGATCTAACCATTTCCAAATAAGTACCATTCCGCCTTTCAGATACACCATTCTGCCATGGAGAACCAGACGTTGGTACTATACAATAATTCCAAATTTCTGGAGAAGTTTGGCAAAAGGTCCAGGATGTTGTCATGTTTCATCATATCTGCCATAAAATGCACCACCTCTATCAAACCTTATGATTTTCACTTTTCTATCTAATTTTTCTCTCTGCTTTAGTAATGAATGCTTGTACAGCATCAACAGATTGAGACTTTTCATGCAAAAGATAGAGATAACCATAATGTGAATAATCATCGATACAAAATGATGAAATACTTTTTAGGGGCAATTGTTTAAATAGTCCACTTTCAGAAACTAATTGCAAAAATAGATCCACCATGTGTACTTGGGCCTGACATTTTTCACATAGAGGGTCTACTTTTGCCATTAGGTTACAAAAATTGACTATTTGGAGTAATTCCCTTTACTGTACTTTTTATCTCCAAAAGTTGGAACATCAAAAGGTCCACAAATATTTGTATGTATGATCTCAAGAAGCTGTGTACTTCTTGTGGTTCTTCTTTTACTGTGTTTAGTTTGCTTAGACTTAATGCAATCTAGACACACTTTACTATTGGCAAAATTTAGGTTCAAAAGAACCCATCTTTTGCCAATTATTAATTCTTTATCTAGAAACATGTTCAAGTACTCTTTTAAACCACAAGGAATACTTATCTTAAGCACATGTTGACACTTAAGTCCACCTTTAGAATGCACAATGAGATGTATTTTAAAATCTTGATCAGTCAAGATTAACATAAGAGGCCATCAATTAATATTCTAGAACCAATTCCATCAGGGTTCAGAATAATATGAAAACATCTCTATCTCCTCAAGTTAATAACAATTCAAGTTTTCTTAATGAAACTAATTTCCAGGAAACAGATAATGAGACAATAAATGTCAATAATTTAGTTGACTTGATTGTCTCGTTTTTCCTTATAGAACTAGTTTCCCTTGAATTGTTAATGATGACAAATTTATGCATCAAACAAACATGTGTAAAGCACTACTATAAATCCATTAAAATTATGAAGAAAGGAAGATTAGATTCAAAATACCTTATGTAACTAATAATGTTACTTTTTATTTTGAATTATCTTATCTTTAAGGCAATTTTAATGAAAATCTATAAAGCTTTCATTTGCCGTTTTCTTCTTAATAAATGAATTATAATCTTTAATTCTTGATAGTGCTCTTTCATGACTTACTTAATGCCGTTTTCCAGCTTTAGGTTTAACTTCTTGGACATGATGGGTAACCCTAATGTCTTCACGGCCAAGCCTAGACTCCTCTTGAACAACTTACTAGTCAATTCATTAGACGTCCATTTTTCATCAATGGCGTTGTAATTGATCTGAAATGGTCCATACTGAAGAGATAGAGAATTCAGGATATACTGGACAATAAAATAATCATCCACACTAAGTTCCAAATTCTTCAGCTTAGCCGCAAGGTTGAAATTAGACCTTATGCCATCATGCTTCATGGTTGTAAGATCTGCCATAAGTTTCCCAGCAAAGAATTTTTCTGCATTCTTAAACCGTTCTTATATGGTTGCAAGATAAGCCTTAGCTTTATCTGCAGCTGGAAGGGAAGACTTAATATTGCTAACAATTGTCATCCTTAAGAACATTATGCTCAGTCTGTTCGCTCTCTCCCATGTTTTATGGAGTTGATATTCTTCCTCAGTACTGTCATCAGTGACTGGATCTGGCTCATCTTGACGAAGTGCCAAATTCAGGTCAAGTACTCCTAATGTGAACTCAACTTTTTCTTTGCATTTTGAGAAGTTTGTCACTATGAGGATTGGAACAGCAGAGACCATAGATGACAAGTCAGCAGGAAAAGCTCTCGTTTAGAGATACAACAAGTAGTGTAATTAGGCTTCAAAACATAATTGACACATGCACTACAAGAAATTAAGCGTGTAGTGTCATTTGTTTTTTTAGTTTATATCATTTATTGAATGATATAAATGAATTTGATTCTGAAAGTGGTGACTCTAATATCTTATGATGCTAAATATAAATGATGCAACTAGTTTCATCATTTTTGCAATTGATTGTAATATATAGTATCATTTATAACAAATGAAGTAAACATTTGCATCAATTATTATAAATGATGTTAATATTTGTCTCGCATATAACAACTGATATTATATATATTTAATTATATCATATATTTTAGTTGATAATATTATTATATAAATTATAATTATGTGACCTTAAAAATTATGTAAATTTTAAATTTCGTATTTTTTTCATAATATATTAAATTCAAAAATATTAATCATTTTGTATTTATTATTCTAAAGAATATATGTAAATACATATTGATGATTTTACTTATATAAAAATAAAATTTATTTTTGGGTGAAGTTATTATATAAAGAAGCAAACTACTATCTTTGCTCCTTGTTTAGCGATGTAGGACAAATAGCTGTTTACCCAAAATTTTATTTGCATCACTTTTTATAACTGAAATAAATATTAACATCATAATTTATGTAAACACATATATTTGTGTCAGTTTTTTAAAAATGATGTAAATCAATATTCATTTGTATCAATTTTATTTTAATTGATGTTAATCAAATTAAAATTGATATCAATTATTTAAAGTGATGTAAAAACATAAATTTAATGTCAATCTTTAATAAATGATTCTAATTAGAGTCATTTAAGTTTTTGATACTATATAAGTGATGCTATCTACCTAATTTTTTGTAGTGATGATTAATTAAATGCATTAGGCTTCAACTTGGATGCATGAAAACAAGCACGAAAACTTAGCTAAACGTTGGCTCACGTTACATGCGCTGGAGTTTGCAGAACGTAGCTAAAAGAGATATATACATGCAATTGCATTATCGTTTTAAGTATGTCCGTCCATTCTGCTCTGTACGTTTTTTGCTTGATTGTTTTTACTTGATCTCTAATCATTTTACTATNTTTTTTTTTTTTTTTTTTTTTTTTTTGATAAAAAGAGGTAAATCCTATACTTATGGCAAGGGCTAGACTAATTTTTGGGAGGCGCAAATGAAAATGGTTAGTAAATGTTGTTATGTATGTTATTCGCCAAGTTAATCATTTGCATTTCCGTAAACGCTAATACATACTCCCTCTTATATTTTGGGACAAGAAGGAATACTGTTTTTTTCAGTGTGTTAAAATATTATCTCGGCAACCCATTCTTTTAAAGCATATGGTGGTTATACTAAATTATATTAATTACAGTTAAATGTTTTCACAAAACTACAGAAAAATATATACGAATTTTCATCTTAGGTATTTTTTGTTTTTTAATAAAGGATTCACAACATTAGGTATTAATATTTCGTTCCATTTCCTAATAAAATAACTAACGGTATAGGCCCAAAAAGTCGAGCTACCTCTTTGAAAATCATATCAACCATTATCTCCTTATTTCCACCTAACCATTTACATTCTATATAAAATGGAGCATTAAATTAAAGAAAGACATCTATTACACCTTCTACTATATATAAACGCTCCCACTTTCTCTCAAAATCGTACAACACTCACAGCATCATGGCATTTCCCACTAGATCAGGACTCTTCTTCTTGTTCTTAACATTTCTTCTTTTCTTCACGCAAATCAATGCAAGAGACAGCTACTCCTTTGGCAAGTTCCAGAGAGAAAACCCCAAAGACCAAGGCCCTAACAATCTTTTCCCTGGCCAAACCAACGAGAAGACCGAGCAAGACGACCAGAACCCTACCTTTATTCCTGAGTCCGGAAACGGGTACGGCTTGTACGGTCACGAGACAACAGCTTACAACAACAATGAAGAGTTGAATAGTAAAAAGTACAAGGAGAACGTTAACTACGATGACTCTTTCTCCAGCCTAAGCCAAACGCAAGAAGCTTACAAGAACTACGACGAGAACTACCCTAAGACGTCGGTAGAGAGTTACGACGACAACAGCAAGGACGCGAGCTATTACGAGAACTCCAACGGTTACGGGACGGAGAAGAGAGAGAAGGAGGCTTACAAGAGCTATAGCAACAACGTAGAGAGACAAGGGATGAGCGATACGAGGTTCATGGCCAATGGTAATTACTACTTTGATCTTGATGACAACAGAAACCACGGCCGTTTCTACCAGAAGCATCATTACAACTCTAACCCCACGGGATACAATGAGAAGGACTCTGGATTCAAGAATCCATACAATTCCAAAAACATGAGGCATAACCAACAGTCCGAGATGTTTGGGGAAGAGCAAGGAGATCAGTTCACTCCTTAATTACATGTTCACTGCTTGCTATCTATATATTGTCCTTCCGACAAGAAAGCGTTTGCTCCTATATTTTCAAATTTGTTTTCAAGACTTAAGGTCTGATGGTTTGTTAGTCAAAACTATAATCGTTTACATATAAATTTGGAAGAATAAAAATAGTATATGAAGCTGCTTTTCTATGCTAACCACAAGACGAATTATTTGCTTAGCGCCTAGGACGACGCTAGTATATGAGCACAAAAAGGAATGTCCTGTTTTTCTAAAAAAAATTATGACATTATTTTATTTGGATCAACGAATTTTTCAATTTTTATTTGTTTTGGTGCTAATTAACCGGATATCTAAACTTTCATATTTTAGTATTTATAATTTACTTTACTTTACTCTTAAGTCTTAACAGANTTTTTTTTTTTTTTTTTTTTTTTTTTTTTTGTTGACTTCATCAAATACTTGTATTAGATTTAGTATTTGCTTTCTTATAATTTATTCATCTTTGTATTCTTGTTTTGTTATTATACTGGGAAAATTAAAAACCAAATGAAATTTTGAGTGAGAAAAAAAACAAAAAAAAAATAGTCGCCCATCCACACACGTGACATGCACGCTACAGTTTTTAGCATTAGATCCCTTTGGTAAAAAAATGTCAAAACCCTAGAGAAAATAATTATCCTAAATCGAAACTTTCAATGTCCGCCGCCAGGTCCTTCCTCCGCTCCGGTGGCGGCCGAGCCGCCGTTACCGCAATTCGGTCGACAAAGTCAGTGCCAGCTTCTGCGCGGTCTCCTCCGTTAAGGATGCCCAAACAGAGCCCTCTCTCTCACCGTATTTTCAGGTAAAAAAAAAAAAAAAACAGAGTAAACCTTCTTCTCCAGGCGATTCCAAAACATCGATTTTGCCTCTGTGTTATCTCATTTTCGATTCTGCATTCTGAAATGTGGAAAAGATCTCCGGTAGAATTGAGCTGCTGCGTCGAGACGATGCTTCCGTACCACACGGCCACAGCTTCTGCGTTGCTCAATTCCATGCTCTCAGTTTCACGCCGATCCATTTGGACCTTCGGAGGTACAACTTTCTCATTTCTCTTCTACTGGAAACAATCTGAGTGTCGCTGTAAAGAATTGATTCAAGAGTATGTTAGACAAGTTTGTCACATTTTCTTGTGAAAATTCGATTAGCTAGTGGCTGTTTACTGGAGATATTAGTGAAAACGAACATGTTGTTATTGAAGAACTATATGCCATGATGAAAGATATTGATTTTCATACATAACTGTACACTTCTTATTTGTTGCATTGTTATATGATTGTTGTTGTTTCACATGAATTGCCAATTGAAACTTTCATGAATCCTGCAAACACTCTCTGCTCTATCTTATATCGCATGCAGTCTTGTTTTTGTATCACTGATATGTTCAATTTACTCAGATTGCAACGATGACGCATGATGAAGTTTCAACTGGAGAGCGCATGAATGGAAGGGAAGATGATGATGATGATATGAATTGAAGCTTAAGTGACACTAAATCGAGTCTTGTTTCTTCTTAAGATCCACTTCTAATGTTCCAAGATTGTCCAGGAGAGATTTGTTGTTATAAGCAAAAGATTACAAGTCAACCCAAAACTTGATTTCGCAATCGTTTGACTACAGGAAAGAAGACAATAATGTGGACACAAAAATTTACCAAGATTTTCATTTAACCTCTCTGTTCAAGGGACCATACAAAAGCATCCACGACTGAAAGAGTAGTACACAGCGATTGATATATATATTGTGCATCCAAAACCCGAAATCAACCGGTAGATAAAATAGGAAACTTGCAACGTGATAAAAGATATAATGTACCCGCTTCTTCATTCATTTTGGTCGCAAAACAAAACTCAACTGTGAGCGCGCTTTGATATTACCTATTACGGACGATCTCATCAACATTGACGAGCTCATACTCCACAAGGGACAAATTGTTGTCCTCTTTCACAGTTATCTCAGCCGGTTCAGTGACTTCGATACGACCCCATTTGTCAACAGCAAGCCTCATCGATCCCTTGAACATATCTATCTTCGCATTCCGGAGATTCACAGTTGTTCCTGGTTTCATCAAGTCCACTGGACCCAAGACGTTATACAAAAGAAAAGCAAGGAAGTCAGCACCAAAGTGATCCACTTTCAATAACCCAATTGAATTATCAGAGCACAAGAGATCCTAGAGAGTGTATTTCTAACTCTAGCACAGACTCATCCAACATTTGCCTCAGTAACGTAATAGCTCTTGAAAATGCTATTCTTCTGATACAGTAGTGAAAGTTGAAAGATAGTTTCGAGGCAAGTAAAAAAACAAAAACAGAAATCGACGGAGAAACCACAAAATTGGCAAATACAGAATCGGATTTAAACTCACCTTGATCGTTGCGAGCGGTAAAGAGGATGGAAGCAGTCTCGTCTCCAACAAGACACTCGGAGATCCGAGCAGGTCGGAGTTGAGAAGAGGAGGCAGCGCCGGGCTTCTGAGGAACGGAATTCTGATCGACGACCTTAACGGTCAAAGTGTGGCCCTTCGTGCCCGGTTTAAGCTCATCCACCTTGACGAACACCGGTTTCCTCTTCTCCTGCGTCGTCGTCTGCTCCTGTGGCTGAGGCTGAGACTCAGTGCGCGTTGACGACGACGACGACGGAGGCGGCGGATTTCTCCCCTGTCGACGCGGCGGAGGCGGTCCGTTTCTTTGCCTCGGTCTTTGCTGGGAATTGTCGCTCGTGTTTGACGCCATTGGGACTGTGAACGGAATCAACTGAGGATTTTCTCTCTGGGTTTGCTCTGATTTTCCCGATCGCTTTATAGAAAGAAAGCCCTAGAAACAAGACTTCTTCTTCTGATTCTTTTAGGTTGTGGGAATTTACGAAAAGCAAAAGAAAAATTTGCGAAAATGATAGCAGTTGAGGAAGCCACGTCAGTACGTCACAGAAAATAGAGATGGGCCCTTTGAAATATGAGCCCGTTTATACTTGGGCTTACACGGTGCATTTTGAAAACTGCAACTCCTTTCAAAATACTTAATGTTTTTAGCATATTTCCCTAAAAATTTGGAGTCTCAAAATAATAATAATTTTTTAAAGATACTCCAGAGCAATTTAAAAAAAAAGCAGCATATTTTTGAACCCAGCATTCTCACAAAATTGGAGATAGCAACTAATAAAAGCGTCTGATAATAATAACCAAAAACTAATAATCCAGGAGATACACCAAGTCTTTTTGGGAATGATTTTAAGTTTAGTAAGTAAGAAATATGTTTTGCTGAAACACGAAAGGCTCTTGCTCTGTAATTTTATTTGGTGACTCTGTAAGCCTACACAAAACAACAAAACACCCAAATGAGGAGAGATTCTTTCTTATGTATATAAAAATTAACAAAACCGGAAACGTATAAATGTTATCTTTCGTTACCTTGACCTGTCTCAGCAGATTCTTGGCGCGAGCGTCTGTTTTGAAATGATCACGAACGGGCTGCGATATTTGGTTTCAAAAAGGAGTTAAACGAATCTGTTGTTGAATCCAAACTACTACTACTGCAAAGATTTTCCCACTATGTATTTGCTAATATAAGACTCTCCTGAAGCTGTAACAGAAACAAGTTTTTACTTACTTGCAAGATCTTATTCAACGCGTTCGTCAGACCTTTCTTCAAATCCCCAGGATGCAACTCGCCGCTCTCGTAATCAGCAGCAATCTCTTCAAAGCTTTTGAACGTCCTGACGTTTGAAAGATATTCCACAGCAGGATGAGTATCAACTTAAAAATCCATAAACTGAGCAAGCAATCCAGAGAAAGTTTACAAATAAATGGTAAAAAAAAACTCACTTGTTACCGCCGTATTCTTCGTTTCGCTCAACTGTGAACTCGTCAAACCAAGGTAGGATGATGTACTGGATGTACTCGAGGCATGGATTGCCTTGCACAATCTTTGGAGGACAGTAAGCTTTCTTGATCTTCACATTAACTTCAGCCTTGAGGACGACAAAGACATTCAAAAACAAGTCTCAGTAGCTGTATAAATCTTCTCTGTTTTTGTATACTTAGAAAGTTGGATTAGTTAAGAGTTATTACCTCCTCATCTTCCATAAAGATGGCAGATAAAGGATCACTTTTGGACATCTTTTCTTGTCCTTGTTGGAGACCAGGAAGCATATCTGCAAGTCGTCACAGCAAAAATCAAAATGATGATATAAACGATATACCATGACGTAAACAGGAGTCAAAAATAGAGAGTATACGGTGCGACAAGACTATCGGTTTGTTTTTCCTCTTTATGTCATCACAGTATTCTCTCGCTAGCATGTTCACTTTCCTTTGATCCATCCCAAGCTGGCAAATATCAGCCTACACATGTAAAGCAACATTACACTGAGTCTAGAAGCAGAATCAAATGACAGTTCACGAGCAAGACAAGTCTTCACTATAGACGAATACATGAAAAAAAATACACATAAAAGTACCTCGAGGAAGAAAATATCAGCACACTGCATGCATGGGTAGAGGATCTGAGCAGCACTCAGTTCATCAGTGTCATTACGTCCCATAATCGTCACACACCTGCAAGGACAAGAAACAGACTCATTCAGGTCTCTTCATTTTCTCTCGGATAAAATGCAGTGACACAAGCATAGAGAAGAAGATTGATGAAATAAATAAATAAAAGAGTAACCTTGTGATTCTGGGGATCTTGTTCTTGCGAGCAATGTCCATCACAAGAGGCCAGTACTTGTCCGCCCTGGCATTGATTTCCTCGGACGACCACAAAAACTCTACTTTGTCTAAGTTCATCCCAGAGGCCTTCCATATCTCTTGGAAGTATTCTCCAACCACTCTGATCTTCTTCAAGTCACCTCCCATCTTGTTGTTCATCTGAGCAAACCAATCAGCGATCCAAATCTTCACTCTGCAGCCAGCTGATGTCAGTTTGTTCACATTGATCACCTTCATCACTCCCTATCGAGAAAAAAAGAGTCACAACAAAGCAGATTTAGCAGAAATAAACTGAAAACCATTTGCTTTTTGAGCTATCAATTAGATTAATCACTAATCGAATAAAAAAGATAACTGACCTGAGCAATGTGCATCCTTCCTGATGGTTCAAAGCCGTCGTAGCAAATCGGAGCAGCCTTCTTAGCAAGAAGATTCTTCAGCTCATCTTCTTGAACGCATTCCTCTCCGATGCTCCTAACAATCTTGTATCTCTTCTCCACCTCTTCACTCATCCTTGAATCAACAAAGTTTTTTAAATCCACCATACCAACAAGCGAATAACAAAGCAACAATTTCAAAAGCTGGAGAATTTCAGTTTTACAATCCATACTAGTTTTAATTTCAATTTCGACCTACAATCGCAGATGATAAATCTCTACTTGTTCGCTCTGCTAAGTAGGATTCGCAGATGAGAAATCAAATAACCCAACCCGTTGAAATCGAAATCGGAAGACTGATGAAGGGGAAAACAAAAAGACGAGAAGACTCACTCTATTCCAGCGGTCGAAGAAGACGGCTGACTTGACGCAATGGAAACAGCCTCCAAATCCGACGACAGAGTGCTTGCGATATCCGAAGATTGCTCCGCCATTGAAATTATCCGGCGGCGGAAGGAAAGACAACTAGGGTTTTTCTGTTCGCTGATGCTCAAAGTGCGATAGTGCCGGAGGATTCTTAGGGTTGTCAAGGACATTGATTGATGATGATGGAAGCTTATAATAAGACCACTACGCTTCACGTTTTCCACGGTTTCGGTTCGGTTCTCTTCTGGTTTAATTTGGTTAATTCAATTTTAATCATGGGCCTTATATTTAGGAAAGGCCCATTAAATAAAGGAAAATAATACTCTCAATGCTATGGTGGTCTCGCACGCAAGTCGCTACCAAACGTATTCTCGGGTTGGGGATCAGGAGGACTCGCCTGAGCTTGGTACCGATCACGCCGCAGTTATTTGCCACTCTAGCTCGCCGGAAGACGTGCTGATCAGAGGCTTTCGAGATGTCTGATTCCGATATGGACATTGACGATGACGAGGTCCAAGTTCATGTGAAACATACAATTGCAGGAGAATCTGAATTGCTCGGCAGACCCAGACCAATTGGAGCTTCCAATTCCCACAACGGTTAGTTTTTTTTTTTTTTTTTCTCGTTTTGCTTTCGTGATTCTTAACACGGTGTTATTAATTTTCCTGCGTTCAAGTTCGTGAATTGACTTGATGGGAAAACACCTCTTTGCAATAATTGCAATTGACTCTGATTTAAATAAGGGATGGTAGCAGGAAAGGGTTATGAAATTAGCTCAAATTATGATATTTATGTCTTAGATGCAGTGTGAGTAATACTAATATCTCCTGATTTTAACTCCTCGTCCCTTGTAGATTTGAAGAAGCAATCAAAGATGACCAAGGATTCATGCGGTAGCTTCGAAAACCCACAGCTTTCTGGGTACAGTGGGAAGAATACTATGGTGGGGGATGAAAAAGGCGCATCTTTACCAAGGTATAGCAAATTTTTTAACTGACAGAAGTTTTTCAGAGGGTTGATCTTTGAAAGCTTTGATAACTGACAGATTCTCTCGGTTTCTCAGATTTCCAGCTCCCAACTTTCCGTCAGGGAACGAACCAGAACAAAAACGTGCAGCTCACCTTTGCAAGTTTTTCGCTAAAGGGTGGTGTAGCAAAGGCAGCTCTTGCAGGTTTATTCATGTGAATAACATTGCTGGGAGCAGCATTACCCCGTCCCTTGAAGGTATGTGGTTTTCAACTGAAGATTTTTTTCATATTAGTGGTATATGTTTGCTCTTGATGAATCAACAAATGATTTTGTTTCGCTTGTGTTCATTCAGAGAGAAGAACACTGGACATCAAAGAAGGTGTGAGAGTGTCCCTGTTAAGCGAAAATGGCGTGACCTCTTTGCGTACCAGAGATAACATACAACATTTGGTGAATCCTCCAGCTTGTCAGAGAGTTTTCCCGCCGATGAACGAGATGCGCTTTATGCCTTCGTCGGAGAACATTGCAAGAGAGTCTCTGAGGCAAAACTGTGGTGCTGATGTCACTGAGAGCAGGTCTTTGTTTATTAATAACAACAGCAATGCCTTCGCGTTGAGAAGCAGCTTTGTACACGACCATAGACCTTCTTCCATCACTTCCTATAGAAAAGCAGACATGGAGTCTTCTTCCGCACCAGCCTGGACAGGATCAGGGTTCACTTCTGGTCCTATGAATGAGTATGCTTCAAACTTGGGGCATTTTGAAAACAGGACTAGTACCTATGGATCTGGATCACTTGCAACACTGCAAGCGGTGCCTGTTTCTTCCGGTGAAGGTGAAGATGCACAAGGCAACACTTGTAGCGATAAGAGGAAAGTTTCTTCAAATGATTGGGAACCTTCTGAGCCTTTTAAAGCATCTTTCACTATCCCACCTTATATACTTCCCTCGTCTGATGCACTATACGATCCTTTCACGGATGTAGAAGATCCAGAAAACAGATGTCTTAATGCTCCATTGTCAAGTAAAGGGAAACATGCACTGAAAAACCCCCGCCTGCAGAAAGATGGTGACACTTCCTCTAGTGGTCCTCAAGCACGGGGTAGCAATAACGATGATAAAAACAGCTCGTGCAGTCAGAATCAACACCAAGAAACCGAGGGGGCGAGAAAGAAGTTGGATGCATACGGAGTAGTGGAAGGGGTGGCTACTTCCGTGGTTGATCAGAACGATGCAGCAACACCGAGCAAAGAGATATCTTCCTCGGCGGCTGCAGAGAAGAGAGTTGTTTTGAAAAGATGCAAAGCTGCAGGGCATGAGTCTTGGCGTAGAAGTGATGGATCTTCACACCAGAAGTTGCTGAAATCAGATGAGGTAGATGGGGAAGTAAGGTCAGACGCAGGGACGAAAGTGATGAGACAGTTCCGGAATGCAGTAGTGGAAACCATTAAAGAAATGCTGAAGCCGTTGTGGCGTGAAGGTCGTCTGACCAAAGATGTGCATAACATGATAGTGAAAAGAGCTGCTGAGAAGATTGTCAGCGCCGCTGTCCAGTTCCATCAGGTGCCGACTGATGCCGTATCAGTTGAGCAATATCTGAGTATGTCTTCAACCAAGATTGTGAAGCTTGTCGAGGTTAGTTTCTGCTTAAACAGGTAAAAATCCTTAAGTTGTAAGGATTGGATTTAACCTGACGATTCCTCTGTGTTCATTTGCAGGGTTACGTCGACAGGTATGGTAAACCCTGAGGTATCATCTGATGAAATGCCACTTGCATTTGGTGGCATGAGCGCAAGTTTGATGATATTGTAAATTATGTCATCCTTCTTTTCCTGAGTTAGGACTTTAGCAACCTAATTTTGTTTTTGGGATCTCCGTTCTTATCCTTTTTACCAATAATGGAAACAAGGTTTGGAGTGGAGAGCTTCGTGGAGGAATTGTGTATACGTTGTAGAACTCTTCAAAGCTTTGTGGGTAATGCGTGAAAACAGCTTAGAAAGATGATTTTAATTATTTCTCATTGATTGTAATCTTATAGAAATAATAATGTGAGAGAGAAGGGTTATGTTCGAGTTATTCTTGTCTTTGGTGGTTTCTTTGGAAGCTGGTGACGGTGAAAAGAGAAAGAACGTAGAGGTACGTTTCTTGATCATCTCGACTCAATCTGTAACTTCGTATTATCGCAGTGTTAAAGAGGTATTACGTCGTTTTAATCGTCATTAATCACAAAAACGATAACGAGTCAGCTTCCGATATGAGAAAGAGATACTATTATCTCTTATGTTATATTAAAATATTCCTCTGGTGGCGATTACAAATTACACATTTGCTGTTCCTATGATACTTTTCCGCGAAAGCTTGGGATACTTTTATAAAGGGTCCCATTTCATGACTCCTTGGTTCTTATCCATATCTTTCATCTCTATCCACATCGCATTTTTCTATTTCCACTCTCCTCCCTCAATGCACACTCCTCTGATCACGGTTACAACATTAATATTTTGAAGATAAGATATTAAGATCGTATACGTTTTATAACGATACAATTTAAATTTAAATAAAAACCAAGTTATGAATATATGTATGTATCATACAACTATTACAAAAAGTGTATTGTAACATACTGTATATGCATTGTTTTCAAAACCGAACCAGATGTTAAACCGAAAGTGTCTTTGAACCGGGTTTTTAGTTATTAACAATAAATATATTTAAATATCATGCTTATGTGAATACAAATATTCACGGTAAAAGTGTTTAAAAATCAAAATCAAAATATAAACTTTTAAATTAGAAATCAATATTATTATATATAAAATAAGAACTAGTTTTTTTTATTGATCCAATTCGACTGGTTTCCTGATTTTTTTGGTTTTTAATGTTTTTATGTCAACTATAATTTTAAATTTTTATAAAAAATTAAACCGAATTATCTACCAATTCACGGTTGGACCGGTCCGGTTTTTAAATCATGCATATATGCTATATATGTTTAGAGATAGATTCCGGTTTGTGCAAATACTAGAACTTCATTTGATATTTATCCAATTAGTTGACAATTACTTTCTTATATACTTTCTCTAGATATTTTATGGGTGAAAAGGAAGATATTTTCATAAATAGTTGTGTGGGTCTATAAATGAGACGACGGAAGCCCTGATGAGTAAAGCAAGTACTACTTCACACACTGCTAAATAAACAAACTAAAGCAAAGAAATAAAAAAAGGAGAAGATGTGGGATGAAACTGTTGCCGGACCTAAGCCGGAGCATGGCCTTGGCCGCCTCCGCAACAAGATCACCGCCCAACCCATTGACATCAAAGGTACACATATTATTTGTATTGAACATATATATATATGTTTGTTAAGTGGTAGCCGAGAAGTTGGTGCTATATATATAGTCTCTTAATTGTGTGATCTTGGAAAGGTGTTGGAAAAGGGAGCAGCAGCAGCAAGACTTTGCCGGCGGCGGCGGGGAGTCCCGGAACACCGACGACGCCGGGCTCGGCACGTAAGGAGAACGTGTGGAGGAGTGTGTTTCATCCAGGAAGCAACATAAACACCAGAGGAATGGGCACTAACCTCTTTGACAAGCCTTCTCACCCAAACTCTCCCACCGTCTACGACTGGTACTTACTCTTTTTAATATCATCATCGATGGTTTTGTGATCATCGGACAGAAGATCTAATAATGATTTGATCCGCAGGCTTTACAGCGACGATACCAGGAGCAAGCACCGTTAGACCAGAGAGCATGTGTAGTCGACACGCAGGGCGATGTCAAAGATCATCGTGTCTTCCTTTTGCCACGTGTCTTTTTGTTTTTGGCTGTATTCGCAATTTTTTACTTTCTTTTTTCCTTGTTTGATAGTGACCGTTCGATATCCAGATGTGTTTTAAACGGTGGCGATGTGTCCTCTTGTCTCTTGTAATAATGTTTACACTGTATGGGATATTAGATATTTTAACTTTTAGCTTCCTCCAATAATTCATTTAACTTAACTATGGTTGATCTCTTTGTATATAATTAAAAACACTTTAATCATGGTTAGATGAATTTATTTGTATCAACAAGCAACTGTGATAGTGATTTAATCAAAGTTTATGCATGTCCCATGGATCTAATTATAAATTATAACTAGGTATCGTCCAAAGAAATTGAATGATTGCCAATCAAATTAGATCTGATCTGGACTTCTTGTTTGCACTTAGTTGTTTTTCTCTGGCATTTATGAAAATCTACGCTAATAAAAAGGCCTATTTGGGACTTCTGGATGTGTCCATATCAGTTTTTCTGCATAGTTTCTCATGCAGTCATCGATTGAGGACAAGCTCCGAGTGGAGGAGGGGAGTAATGATACAAGACTATGGTTAGGCTGTACTAGAGTCTTCTTTAGGTGTTTTTAATTAATGTTTTGGTGTTTTAGTTTATTAATTAGGTTTTCATGTTTTCCTTTTTACATTAGGATTATGCCTAAAGTTGTATCTAAACCTATATAATGGTCTCTATTGATTAATAATAGGAAAGCCCCAAGAATTAACCTTAATCTCTAAGAGAGAATTAGGGTTAAGAGGGAGCTAAGCTTTCACATCTTTCTAGAAAAGAGGTTCATATCAATTTGGTATCAGAGCCGTGCGATCCGATGGGAGACAACGATGCGTTCACAAAACTCAGAGAAGAAGTGGGCGTGATGATCGCAATTTTGGGTTCAATGCAAGCGACGCTTCGCAACCTCCACGAAAAGACATCTGCTCAACAAGAAGCGCTGAAGGCAACTAACGCTGCTGCGCATGAGAAGAGAACATGACGTTGCTAGAAGAACAACAAGAACAACAAGCTACGAAGATGGAGACAAAGTTTTCAAAGGAAAACTTGTCGTTGCTTGTAATTTCGGAGCATTCTAACAACACTTTGGTGTTAGAAGCTGTGGCATCAGTGCCTGAGGTGAAGAAGCCTGAGCTTCTTAACCTTGAAGTATCGGTGGCACCAACTGCTGTTCATGTCGTGGAATCTAGA
>OVBJ01001461.1:0-28055 GCA_900406535.1 Noccaea bulbosa | reverse complement strand
CTTCCATTTTTAATGTTTATCTTTAAACACATTTAAATATTTTTGAAACTTCATATAAACAACCTTAATATCACCCTCATTTAAATTTTATATAATCAACTTTATATTTTTAAAGAATTTTTAATAAAATCTAAACAGATAATTAGGATTGTTTAGTATTTTAAAATGAAACAAAATCATAATCAAATCTTAATATTTTATATTTCTTATTTGAATTTCGTTTTTATTAAATTAGTTGAAAATTTCAAATTAGGATAATTAAGTCATTTTACATATAAAAAGTGTATCTTTCAAAACTAAAAAAAAACAAAGGTAGTTTTCAAATTAAAAACTCATCAAAGTGTATATTTCCAAAATTACTCACTATTAAATACCTCTATGGCTCTATTATATTAAATTGAAATTTCAACAAAGGCATTATGAAAACCCGTTACAAAATTGCACTAGTTTGGAAAATCCATGGTGAGCAGCTGCCCCTCCTGTTCGTAGGTAGCTCCCCCATTGCTGGATACCCAAATTGTGATATGAACGATTCCAGCCAAAAAAAAAAAAATAACATGTACATACGTCTTGATAGAGAATTTTAAGACTTTAACTTAATATTTTAAAAGTTTAAAAAGTTTAAAATTAACCAAACATGTTTTAAATGATTTAAAATTCTAAAATTCTCCATAAATTTCTTACAACCCAACTTTCTCATTTTACTAACTAAGGATTAAACCTCCGCGCAAGGGCGGGGTTATTTTCGATAACTTGTTTTTAAGTTCGTTGATTTGAATTATGATGGTTTTATATTAACGTTCATCGGTTATGTTTTGAGTTCATTCAACCACTCACACTGTCTCAAATATGTTTATTTATTTATTAAGAGGTTAACTTCAAACTTTATTTTTGGCTTTCTCTTTCTAAAAATTATCATTTTTAAGTATTTTGCTTGTTCAGTTATATTAGACTATAATTAACCATTTAACACTTATGAAGAATTCTTAAATATGATGTATAATCATATTTGGACGTATACTTACAATCATCCTTAAGAATTCTCATACAGTTTGAATTTTCCAGTATTATGGGCTAAATCTGCGGTTTGTTATATAAAATCTGTCGTCCTACAACTCTGACACATACGTTCCTAGCTAGATCTCACGTTCGACACATACGTGCTTATGCCTAGCTTACCCACTACTACTTGCCAAACGTTTTTCATGCATCGAAACTCTTGTTATGGCTCTCCATGAACCTCTTCTTACATTCTCCGTTTAAAATATGTAGGAAATTAAAGCATTTAACTCTTATGAAGAATTCTTAAATATGGTGTATAATCACATTTAGACTCGAAATATGATACAAAAATCATATTTTCTTTTTTTGTGGTGGTATTGTTTAAACATGATAATCATTTATGTTTTATACAACTAAATTATATTTTCAAAACAGATGTGTCATAATCCTTAAAAAATTTAATCTTTTGCTTCTAATTTCTCTTTACAACCTTAATTTGAAAACACATTATAACATTTTTTAAAAGAAAGATAAATCTTTTATATAATTTTTTATTGATAACTTTCAGTGAAATATATTATAACTTTCTCTACAATTTATATGACATTTTTCTTGATATCACATACTTTCTATTTATTATTTAATTTTGTGCATTTTCCTAACTTTATTTATATCTTTAATATGAATATATATAAGAAAATGTGAATAGTCAAATTTTAAATAAATATCTTAAATACAATTTAATGATTGTTTTGATAATGTGGACACTTTAGATGGAGAGAGCACTCCCTAATTATATATAAGATGCAAACTGATTTTTTCTAAAAGATAACAAAAAATACTTTAATTACTTTTTAAATCACAACTAGTTTTTAAAAGCTAAAGTTTTCACAACCAATAATTAAAAGTAACAATTTCTAGTCAAAGTTTACACCAAGCAACCCCGTAACATGAATGAAGTTTTGTTAATTGAACTGGTGATATTTTACATAAGATTCCTTTGTATATATATATATATATATATTTTTTAAAAAAACAGTTATTCGAAAAATTCTGAGATTTTTGAAGAATTTTTACTCTAGCTTTCAGTATTTTACTCTAGGCAAATAACTGTTTACTCTAGCTTCCAAATCAGTACATTTTTACTCTAGACAAACAGTTATTTTTGAACAACTTTTACTCTAGCTTTCAGTATCAACATCGATTCTGTCACTAAAAGTACATTTTTTTCGTTGGAATACATTTGTCTACGCCTTCCATGAGGGAATCGGATAAGGGTGTGCTCAAAAACGCACAAAACCTTTTGCGTTTAAACAGATAATTCCATAAAATTACCATTATATTGGAAAGGAGTATTTGGTAACTTAGGTGGTGTTGATTTAAACAGATAATTTCTCTTGAAACACAAACATTGGGCTAGACTCAGAGCTAACTATGTTTTAAGTAATGAACTTGAATTTCTTCACTCTCAAGCTGTTCATAGGCCTAGATTTGGGCTTAGTACGGGCCCAATACAGGAAAACGACTCTCAATTGAGCATATTTAATATGACTGTATAAAGTATAAAACACACGTGCCTTTTTTTTGGGCGCATTTTAGGTTTTGATTATTCGGCTTATTTTAGCAACGGGACTCACACATTGATAGTCGATTAGGGGAGAGGCACTTTCGCAACCGGAGAAGAGAATCGGAGATCACGTTGAGATGGCCGGAAGAGACAGTTATCTGCCGTCATCGGCAGTATCTTCTTCCTCCTCTTTGATGATATCGGAATCTCAGCTGGTCGAATCCGATAGGAATCGGACTCGATCTGTCATCCTCGAGGACCAGATCGCAATCCAGCACCGCGAAATCCAATCCCTTCTGACGCACAACCAGAAGCTAGCCGTGGCGCACATCGGAGTCAAGGACCAGCTCAATCTGGCCAAGCGCGAGCTCGCACTGCTGCTCGAAACCGCCGCGAAAGTCAAATCGGAAGGGGAAGCTAAGGTGCGGGAGGTTTACCAGAACTCGCTGAGGATGGAGGCGGAGGCTCGTGTGATCGATGGGCTCGTATCGGAGCTTGATCAGGTTAGGTCGGATGTACAGAGGCTAACCGAAGGTAGGCAGAAGCTAGCGACGGAGCTGGCGATGCTTAACGGCGAGATAGCCAAGGCTAAACCGAATTCGGAACGAGCCACGGAGATTAAGGCGGAGGTTGAGACTCTGCGGCAAGAAGTTAGCAGAGGAAGGTGAAATTTTTTGATTTCCTCTTTGTTGTTTCTTTTTTTGGAGGTGACTCTTTGGACTAGTAACGAGATTCTTGAGTTTTGGACTTTGAACAGAGCTGCTCTTGAGGTTGAGAAGAAGACACGAGCGAGCAACCTTCACCATGAACGCGGTATGGAGAAGACCATCGGCCACTTGAATCGTGAAATTGTGAAACTTCAAGAAGAATTGGTTAATGTGGAGACGAAAGCTAGAGCAGCAGTTGCTGAAGCTGAGGCTGAGGCAGCTCAAAACTCAAGTAATCTCTCTGTCAAGAACCTTTATCTGTAAAACTAGCTTTAGTTTGCACCTTTATCTGTAAAACTAGCTTTATAATGTGGTGTATTTTGTTGATGTAAGGCCCTGGATTGGTGGCGAGTTATGGAAACTCAGATGATATTTATGGAAGCCAAGGTCACCAATACACTGAAGCTAACGGGTCTCACCAGGTACACATATGAGATCTTCCATTGATACACAGTTTTCTCCAAGTGTTGATGGAAAAGGAAGAGATCGGTCTAATTGTCTGTAATGATCGACATTACCAAGTTGTGATTATATGTATACCAACTCATGTTATTTTGGGAAAGTTGTGCTCATAGGTATTGTAAGCTCTCTAGTTAGCTGTTTGGGAGGAATTTGTATCCACAGGTTCGTGGGAATTGTCGTAAACTCATAATGGTTTATGCCTTTTTTTTTTTTTTTTTTTTACATTTTCTGTTCTTGTAGCGGTTTAACATTGGTCAAAACACACGATTCAGGTGTATGGAGCCTTGGACCGTCTTCCTCAATACCCGCCTAACAATACTCAACACTCTAGTGCACCGTAATAGAAGTAGCTGGAGGATTTGCATTGTACAATGAGAAACGAAACATCTGATGTTTCTTTGTTTATTTCACAATTCTGTAGGATCAGTTGTAAAAAATTCTTTGCAAAATCTATATTAGATTATGAGCTTTCCCGTCTACAGACTAATTGTCAAACCAAGTTGTTGGGTAATATCAGCGTTGTCCAGAAGAACCTTGATTGAAACTGTAAATGTGGCCATATGATGATATTCTTAACAAATATTGGAAAAATTAACGGTTTTAAATGTAAAAGATGGGTGATATAAGAATCTTTAGTTCATGTAAAAGCTTAATGATAAGGTCATGTGAAAGCTAATACAAAGTAGTGTGTGTTAATGTTTTTCCTTGCCAGATCCATATATGTTTTTACTGTTATTAGAAATATTTTAAGTGGTGGATTTTAGGTGATTTCTAGTGATTTTAAAGTGTTTTAACAGGAGTTTTTTAATTAAAAATATCAGAATCCAAATTTCATGATTTTTACTATTATTAGAAATATTTTAAGTGGTGGATTTTATGTGATTTTTAGTGATTTTAAAGTGTTTTAACAGGAGTTTTTTAATTAAAAATATCAGAATCCAAATTTCATGATTTTAATTAAGATTATAAAGTATTTTCATTAAAATTATAACAACTTTTCTAAATCATCTAAAATTATGTAAAAATGAACTCATCCCAAATCACTTCAAATTCCAAGTTCAATACATTTCCCTTAATAATTTGGGTAAAGATATAATTTCAGGATGAATATATTGGATAATTTGGAAAATTTTGAGAAAATTTGGAAATTTCAACAAAATAATCAAGAATTTACATATAATTTTTTAAGTTAAATATAATTTGGGTTATCAAATCTCTTATCTCATATATGTTTCCTTCTTTTCCCTTACATGTGTGGATAATATAAATGATCTCAAATTTTTTAATGTGAACGGTTTGTGAACGGGCCAAAAAAATCAAAACAAAAAAGGGATAAAACAGAAAACTCTTCTCGAATTTTAAGCATTTAAAGGCCCCATTGATATCTCAGAAGCCCAAACACTTCCCACAACCCAAATTACTCTGGTGAATCAGTTGCTAAAACTCGGAGGTGTTCATGAAGCTCTGACTGGAGTAAAATTCCCATTATGGTCACGGAGATGGAAGCGGTGAGCCTCACATACTGGAGTAAAATTCCTTACCTTTACTCTAAATTCAAAGCTGCTGTTGGTTTGGGTGTGCCGCTTCCCTTTCTATCCTTCTGTCAATTAACAACACTTGGCGTTCTCTACATGCGTGGGATCCGGTCAGATCCGGAAGCAACGGCAAAGAAACCATTGGAAAGGTTCACGCCCAAAAAATTCTCCTCCTGGGACCAAACGGCTCTTAGCCTTCATGCAGTCATCAGAGCATTTATTGGCGGTGTCTTGAGCTTTGTCCTCAAACCATCTGCTGTCACAACATCAGCTTTCACCTCCACCAACACATCACAACATCAGCTTTCACCTCCACCAACACAACAACCTCCTCCAACAAGAAAACGATTTTATTCGTTTTCCAGCAGGACAAAACTAGAAAAGAGCAGAGCTTCGATTTCCTCGCAATGGCTATGTTGGTGATTTGGGCAGGTATATCTTTTACCCTAAAATTTTATTTTACTGTTTAATTAGACAGGTGATTAGTAAGAACAAATTAAATACTATGGTGAATCATTGAATTAAAAGCCCTTTTTGGTCAATATTTCTTTGAGTTTGGTTTCAATCACTTTTTTGGTACTTTGATTCGGTATTGGAATGAATTATGTAAGATCATGTCTTTTATTTTCTTCCTTTTTTTTTGTGTGTGGTGAGCCTACAACCTTGACACCTAAGAGCAAGAAGTTCAAAATGTGCATGTGGGGAAAGGGCTACACACGGAAACGAAAAAATTAGGTGGAATTACGAGAGACAGAGCCCCACAATTTAAAATTAGGTGACATTATATCGGAAGAGATGACTGTATTTTTACAAACTAGCCCCCAAATTTTTTTTTTTTTTTTTTTTTTATCATCTAGAATTGTATTAGAAAGATAGTATTACACGGTATTATACATCAACCAAACTACAAACAGTAATAAACATAAGCCCGTAGCTGACAATTAAAACTCCGAAAACAAAATCGAAGGAATAAGGATAAACTCCGGAGACAAAGCCTACAAAGGGGAGACAAACAACAAGACTAAAACTACAGAACCTCTCCAACCCAAGACTAAAACTTTAAATGAAAGCAGCAAAAAGCAACCAAAGCCTTTAAACACAGTCGGAGCAAATGACAATATGAAATTGATCTTCAGAAGAACCACTAGAACTTATCTGAAACCGCCGTCATGAGCCAGAAGCACACACCTAGGAGCACCACCACACCAAAACACAAACCAAGAAGAGTATAAACACCTAATCAAACACATCTCTTCTCAGACAGGCTGCTGACCTTTTTCCGCTCACTACATGCCACCTCAATTTTGCTGTAACCATAACTGAGATAAAAGCCAAAGAATCAGAAGCCGGAACCAATCGAAGATTAGAAAGAGACAACGTCTCTGAACCGACGAACAAACAACAGAGGGACTAAACAGGGAAAATCAAGCCTTAATGGCTAGGCTTGAACTAGCCCCACAAATATTAATATAGTTTTTTTACCCAATAAAAAAATGTATATATTCAAGTTGACTGGGTATTTTTACCTGTGGATTTATGTGGATTAAGTCAGTTACATTGGATTACCCAAGTTTTTTTTTTTTTTTTTTTTTTAAAAACTTTGATATTTATTAGAACGATACGATTTTTGCCAATTGGTAAAATCCCAAATCTCAGATTCTTTTTCTTCTCCAATATCGATCTTTGCCTTTTGAAAATTGTCTGTGAAAAATCAAAATCAAAACTGAAAAACCCTAAATTAATTTGTGTCTCTTTCTCCTCCAACATCAATATTTTCTCAAAATTGTCACATATTTGGTCTTTCATCGTTAATTTCCTGGTTTTTCCCAGATTTTAGGATTTTGTCTATTTCCATTGATGCTCTCTAAATGTGCCTCTAATCAAATCCCTAAATCTGTTTTGTGCACCCTAAAACAAACACTACTCTGAAAACCATAGCTTCTCCATTTTTAAAATCAACTCAAACCAGCAATTAACAAAACCCATCTTCCTTCCTCACATAGAATTGATTCATCGACGGTTCTCTTCTCTAGTTATGTGTAGTTGCTCTTCTTCCTTCTTTCTTTCTCTTCTCGTCCTCGATGTTTGACCCTGTTCAGAGAATTGTAGATGAAGACTCAGGCATTCGAGCATCAATAGCTTCAGGGATGAGAAGTAACGTCTCAATCCATAAATTGAAAACTCTTTCCTCGTCAAAATCCGTGTCTTACTTGAGTTTATCATTACTACCTAGAAACGATAGTGGAGAGATTCCTCGATATGGTGATTTGATTCGGGTAGAAAGTGGAAGTAATATGAGAAACAAAAAACATGTTTGGGGTGGCCATGAGTCCATTCGAAGTTTTTTATGTGTGGCTAAAACTCAGCCTCATATGTTAAATATTTTTTGGGTATTTTTTGGACTGAATATTATTGTGGAGAAATTTTTATTGGTTATATGACAGATATTATTGTGGACAGATTTTTTGGGCTGTATAAGATTAGGGTATTGAACTAAGCATATCAAGGAATCATCTGTCATTTTTGATAATTTGCTATCATCTGTCATTTTTTGATAATTTGCATATCAAGGAATCATCTGTCATCTTCAAATCATAAATTACCAAATTTATGATGTCAAGTGATATCAAGGAATCATCTGTCATATTTTTAACAATAATTAACCTTGGTCTTTTTTGTATATCTCCGTCTTTCTTTTCTAATTTTTCTAATTCCATAACCACCTGAACCTCTATAAGCATTTTGCATTATGATTATTGGTTTATTGATAAGTTGGTCTTGCTTGCTACAGTTAAGCCTTAGTTGTGTTTAGTCCACGACTTACGGATAAAAGAAAAGTCAGGTTACAAGTTTTAGTTGGAATAGAGAATCAAAAACAAGATATTCCATTTTGCCAAGGAATGAGAAGAGAAGAAGAAGATGCATTGACAAAGTCAAACATCAAACTCCAAACCAAATATCAAACCGGTATGTCTGCTTCTGGATACATCAACATTAAAGGAACCCAAGCTCCATGATCAAGTCCTCTCCT
Source organism: Noccaea bulbosa (assembly GCA_900406535.1). Taxonomy (NCBI): domain Eukaryota; kingdom Viridiplantae; phylum Streptophyta; class Magnoliopsida; order Brassicales; family Brassicaceae; genus Noccaea; species Noccaea bulbosa. Next base: position 19,751 of record OVBJ01001461.1, on the reverse strand, counting down.
TGTATCTTCATCAACACGTTTCATTCCTCCTCGTCCATTAGCAATTCTTTAACTTTCTTTGCCAATTCAGTTGCTTCTGGTGCTTCATATTCAGCCGCAAACATAAATTGTAAAATTTGATGCAAATAAAACCAAAATTAATACAATTTTTTTTTAATTTTTTTTCTTTAAGCACCCAAAATAAGATACTACCATTGGAGTCCAAAAAAAGAGAATTTTTTATAGAGATGCTAATACATTTTTAATATTTAAAAAAAAAACTAAGCACCTTTATAAGCATCTTCTATTGAACATGCTCTTAGAGCACTCGCATCAGCGAGCTGTTTATGGGTTCTAAAAAAAATCATTTTAAAAAAAAGATTTTGTAAACTAAAAAAAAATTGACGATTCTGGTGTCCAGTCTCTGCGATGTCATTGTTATTATTATTGTTATTTTTTTCTAAAAAAACTATGCCCAGGCTATGAGATGGGGTGCTCTTAGACCTGAAGTGTCAGAAAATCATTGGTTTGGTTTTATGTTTTTTTTTTCTCCTTTTCTTCCTAGAGAGATGGCTGGTGATAAAGACGCTAGATTCTAGATCCTTCTTCTTCACGTTCGCTACATTTTGCGGTGTTATTCCTAGCATAATTGGCTATGGTGTTATGCAGGTCACCAATTCCACAAACTGGGAGCTCGAGGCCCTGATATGTAATGTTTCCTTCATTTCTACCGAGACATTTGACCAAAATTGCTTGATTGTTCCGGGGGTTTATGCTCTTCCTTTTAAGCAGTCTAATTGGTCCTTTATTGGACTTGTGGAGATTTTGAGGTGATAGATGTATCCGTGAATATAATCATCAGATCGCAAATATGTTGACTCACAAAGTAAACATTAGTCTTATGTTGAATTGCACGATATGCTTAGTTCAAGTCCCACAAGTAATTAGTAGTCAAATGCAAGTTCTTCATTTAGGCTTTCTTTCTCCTGCTTCATGCTAATCGGAAAGCTAGATTACTGAAAGCGTTATGATGGTTACAGTTTGTTCACTCATTGTTCACTGAGAGAACAGTCCGAGCTCGATCACCCGCCGCCTCTTCAGGTATTTTACTTGTTGTACGTCTTGTCTCCTCTCTGTTATTATTAGTTAATAAAAAGGTTGAAACATTTCGAAATGGAATCCAAATTTTGTGAAATGCTTCTCCGGAGCAAATCTCATTTCCTCAGTTCGAACCATGTTTCTGCCCATTGAATTAAGTTTAATCATAGAGATTCTTAAAATGATGAGAGAAGAAAGGCACTCTGGTTTGTCTGATTCAACGAATGATCCTAGTCCTACATGGAAACTGATTCTTGTCTCAATTTTCCCCGTGTCGACACTGTCTGATTATCTGTCTTCTTGTTTGCATAGCCTGATGACATGTTTGGTCCATTCACGGTGGATGAGCGGCCAGGGGAGCAGTGGATTAGCTTGAGAAGAAAATTTGGGTAGAAGGAAGATATTAAGATCGAAGCAACCCATGTTTGATGGATCAGTTTCATCATCAAATTCTGCAAGCAGTGACCCTGATCAAGATGTTCTGCTTCACATTACCTTCATTAAAGAGGACACTCCAGGGTCTTTTTCGGAGTTTATTTTCTATTATATTTGAGAGACATATTTCATGAAAGACTATTGTCGGAGATGCTATGAGTCTATGACAATTGAAAGCGTTTTTGTAAAACAATATTTATATCATTTCTTAAAATATTGTAATCCTACGTCTTAATTAGTTCTTAGATTGCTGTGAAAAAAAAAAGAGTAAAAAAAAAAGAAAAACAAATTAAGCGTTCACTTTGTAGTAAATAAGAAAATAAAAATATACTAAATGTTACTTTTGACAAAAAAAATTATATATATATTTTAAGCGTTACACTTTGTAGCAAATAAATAAAAATTATAAAAGGCTGATTGCAATTAAATATATATCATGAAAAGACACTTCCAAAAATTCGATGACGTGAAAAAGCAAGCCGGTTCAATTATGTGAAATTGTCCTTGCATGTTTTTTAATAAACGAAATACACACACTTGTTCAGACAGACCACTGACGCAAGCAAAACACCTGACAGGTGAAAACTTAAAACGTAAATGGTGAAAAAAGGACGAAACAGACACACATGTGGGACTTTTTGCACGTACTAAGATCACAGGAAGTCTCATGTCGGTCAGAAAATAGTATCCCAAACATCTTTCTTTCTCTCACTTTTTAGTTTCCACGAACTTCCTAACTATGTTTATATATAGTTATGTACACGTGTGTCCGTGTGTATTTGCATTCACGTACGTACCTTCAAGCACTGTGGAAACTCGGGATTTTTTTTCTTCTTTTGAAGTCTCTGTAAATTAATTGTACTATATATATATATATATACATCACAAATTCAGGATTGTTCTTTTCATTGGTCCAAAGTTATCGACATTTGAGAAGTTTGATCATGATGCGTACGTAGCCAACAATTATAATCACTCATTGACATGAATAATATGTAAGCTTAATTTACGTTCACGAATGTAATGTGCTAAACTATTTAAAACCAAAAAAAAAGTGCTAAACTATCAAGCGTATATGTATTAATAAATGGTAATAGAGATGATTGGGTGTGAGTTGTACATCGCGTCCACCTAAAAAAGCATATGCTTTATCCTGATCAAGACGTAAACCCATGACCCTNTTTTTTTTTTTTTTTTTTTTTTTTTGTTAAACATGAACATCGATAAGATCTGCAGGACTTGAAAAAGCCCATCTCTGGCTCTAGTGTTTCCCTTGAGAAAGGTGAAGATATATTTCATCTACAAATTCTACATAAGTGAAGCTTTAAACCTAAAATCTCATAATTTAACCTCTAAAATATAGTATAGCTTTACAAGAAGTTTAGAAGTTTCGAGAAGACACATTAATGACAATAATAAAAAAGATAGGGTGACAGCAAACCTTATTGTCAAATATGACCTAGTAAAGGATCTGAATTACAAGCCTTTGACAGAAAATAAGAAACATTTGCCTATGGCATCAAATTTTAAAAACAAATTAGGAAGGCATGCTTACAAATATTTTATTCCATGTGGTTTAGGCATCCGCAATTTAAATGCATCTTAAAGTTAATCTATGTTTCTTCTAATTTTTAGTTCTTCTTTCTTTATATTCCACTACATTGACTCTTCTTTCTTCAATTTTTTACCAACTTCTTCTAAAACTTCTAAAATACATATGTATTATATACATTAATGCCACATTTTGTATACTCAAACTTTAAATAAATTTATGTATATTATTCACAAAATAAATTTTATCTTTGTAAGAAAATTAAGCGTTAAACTATAATTTTGTATAACATAATAATATCTAAACATTAAATTATATTTTCTTATTAAAAATCTTTGGCACGGACAGAGCAATTCAAGATGCATTTGAATTTTGAAATAACCACGTTAAAAGCACTTCGAGATATATGGTGCTCATAACTCAGTCGAAATAATTTCAAATTTTAAAAGTAAATGGAAATATAAATATGACATATATATTATTTTTTTTGTTAAAATAATGACATATATATTGACATCGCCCATACCATAATTAATTACATTGAATAATTGGATGGGTATTTGTCACGAAATCGATTTAAGAAAATATTAGAGGACATAATTTCGGATAGAGACAAAATATGTGAGACGAAAATCTAAACTTTTATGTGAAGAACGAAAGCTGCTCTTCAACCGAATAATAATCAAATAGATACAAAATAGACATCAACGTATATAGATTTATATACATACATATATAACAAAAATATACGCATGTCGTACCTCCTTCGTTCATCGTCTGTTTTCTCACGATTTTCACAAATTTTCATCAGAATTATATCATATTTTGGTTTAAAAAAAAAAAAAAAAAAAAAAATTATATCATATCTCCATATATAATTGAGCTTTGAGAAGAAAAAAAACATACCATGAACAACAAATTCAAAAAGAAAAAAAAAACTAGAATGAGTCCATATATATACTGAACTAAATGGAAACTCCGTACAATTGTCTTTTCACGATCGACTAAGAATATAACTGACCTCAAGCTAGCTACTACCGTGAAAAAGATAGAATTTTTGTTTTTATCGAGAAAATATTATTTTATATATAACATATATATTAGATCTATATTTTGAGAGAGAGAGAGAGATAAGCGAATTGCGTATGGTACTTAACCTAGGGGTGGTACGGCACCGGAGGTAGCTGGAGAGTCACCGTTACTTCCTGCTCCGACGATACCTTTCGTTAAATCCACATCCAACCTAACGGTGGTAACGGTGGATTGCCGTTTCCGTTTCTTTTTCTCGTAAGGAATCCCTCGAGCCTTAGCTTGGCTCTCTTTGACTTCTCTCAAGTAGATCCTAACGGCGCGTGCAGCGAACGGGTTCGAATCCGGCCGTCCACCGTTTTCCTCGTAAGCAGCTCTAAGCCGTCCGATCAACGCGTCGAGAGATCCCCAAGCTTGCTTGTGCGGACAAGAACAAGAAGACGGTGGGTCCGGGTGGCCGAAGAAAGGACAGGTTGCCACGTGGACTTTGGTTTTCCCGAATTGGTCGAGGTACTTGAGGAACTCGAGCACGTGCGCGCCGCTGCACCGAGCTAGCGTTAGAGGCGGTTTGTGGTTTCTTAGGTACTGTAGAAACGTGTTCCAGTCTCGGCGTTTTTGTGACTCGTAACGGCTTGGTGGTGGTGGTGACGTGGACGGAGAAGAGGGAGTTGGGTCGGTTTGGGTTGACCCTGAAGCGACGGGCTCCATCGGAAAGATCCGGTGATGGAGTTTTCTTTTTGTGGGTTTTGTTTTGTGAGTGTTTTTAGAGAGCTTTTGAAAAGAAAGAGAAAGAGTGTGGAGTTTTTTTCTTTCTTTCTTATAATTTGGTTTAGAATTTGGATGGTGTGAAAGAGAGTTATGAAAGAGAAGGGACAAAAGAGTAGAAATTTAGAAATGTTGAATTCACGTGGCTAATGTCCCTACCAAAAGTCCACCTGACAAGTTTTGTTGAACCGTAGATTTCTATTTATTTTTCTTTCAAAATGGTACGGGTTGGTTATATTCGGTTTAGAGAACCACCTCTAAATTAAGCTACAGAGTAGAGACAGGACATATGTAATAGGCTAGTATATATCTAATTTAATGACGACCATCATCATGTTATTTGAATATCTGAATCAGTTTGTTTAAATTTGTATAATTGATGTGTTATGTTTTCGTTTATTCGGTTCAAACATAGGCGTAAGGGATGGCGTCATAATTGGAATGACCGGTTGTTGGAATCGCTCTAAACTCTAAAAATTCTTTGACATCGAGATCGATAAGACACCACCATCCTTTAAATGGAAAATGAAAGAAACTACTGAACGTCTAAATTAATTAATAAATTCATGATCATTAAGCAAATTGTGTAGTGGTTCATGATTTCCCACAAATAGTCAATATATTATCTAAGAAACCTAGTTATAAAAATTAGAAAGTATGAAAAAACTTATGCTTGCATATATATTATTCAAATCCCGGTTGCGAAAATACCACATTAGGCCACTGAGGAGTTTCTATGGGAGTTTTATTGTTTATGTGTATCATACTATCATACTATACACATACATAAATAGAGAATTTGGTTGACAGTATTGTTTTTTATAACTGAAAGTAAATTTTATGGAAACAAAAAAAATTATTGTTTACAATTACTCAACTACTGCATTGTTTTTTGAAATATATAGATTACATTTTTTGCTAAAAAATGTATCGATTACAACGAAAAGAAGAGTGGCAAACCATAATATGCAGGCTATCCTTATATACGTTGTCACCTAAAGTTTTGTCGATGAGTCGTATGATCTGCGTAGGGGTCGAGGTAACTTCTGATCCATGTCTTCTACAATTTATTTCCTCCATATAAAATAGATTGTAGCTTGGAATGCGTATTTATTGACAAATTGCTTTCATGGACTAGGATTCAAAGAGAGTTTTATTGTTTTATCATCGAGATTTTTGGTATGATTTGGATATTTGACCCCGGAATTTTGGATGAATTATACTGTCTGCAAGAGGACTCGATCTACAAAGATATCCACTCATGGCTTGATTTTTCTTTATGTGAGTTGCTGTGTTTGGACTTGGAGATGGCTTGATTTTTCTTTATGTGAGAAAAGTTAAGCTACATGTGAAAGTAATGCCCATTGTAATACGAACTAGGGTTGGATCCGCGCCTTGCGCGGGGTGAGATTTTATTTAGAAATTTTTTTAATAAACTATTGCTTAACTTCATACTCAAAATCTTATGAGAAAAGTGTTACATATTTTTTTGATTCTTGTCTTAGTTTAGATTGTATAAATATAGCATCTTAAACAATTCTTTGATAAGATTCAAAAATAATAAAGCCTTTGATAGATTAAATAAAATTAATCCAATGAAATAAAACACAAATGACTGTACATTCATTTAATAGTTGAACAACAAAAAACTGAATAAAAAAGTGAAAAATATATATATATATATATGATAAAACGTTGCGTCTTCATATAACTTGGATATAGTATCTCAACGAGCGTTTAATGGAAACCTGTACAAAATTGATCTCAGACAATCAAATTTAGATGAGAAAATATAAGTCATAGATAATAACGAAAATTATTCTTACATCATTCGGAATGCTTGTATTTCAGGAATTTCAGGATCAAAAAGGATTTCAGAACACTCTTCCATGTTACAAAAGTGTTCAAAGCCAGCTATGAAGGGAAAGCAAATTTACGATGATGAGAGTCTGAACAACTATTATATTTAAAGCACGATGTAAAAACAGAGTCAAATAAGTCATCTTCCCATTCAATTGTCCACAATTTAATAACACAGAAAACTACATTAGCATTAGCACTAGAAGACCACCAAAAGTTGTTTAATTTATTGACAAATTGCTTTCATGGACTAGGATTCAAAGATATTTTTATTGTTTTATCATCGATATTTTTGGTATGATTTGAATATTTGACCCGGAATTTTGGATGAATTATACTGTCTGCAAGAGACTCGATCTACAAAGATATCCACTGAGTTGCTGTGTTTGGACTTGGAGATGGCTTGATTTTTCTTTATGTGAGAAAAGTTAAGCTACATGTGAAAGTAATGCCCATTGTAATACGAATGTGGAAAAATAACAAATTTGATAATCCGTTAGAATGTAAGACTTTTAAATGAAAACATTTTACAAATTTCACTTTTATCATTTCTAGCCTTACTTTGTTACTAGCTCATTGATTATGTGATTCGACCGATTAAATAATGTTTGCATCTTATGTGTACACGTGTCAGTAAATATAAGTATATGTGACTGACTTCTTAACAAAACAAATCTTCTATAAATCTTGATCTAAATATGGCAATTTTCACCTGCTGTGATTAATTTGAATTCAGCAATATCATTAAAGTAAAACATGAAACCATCGGTATGATGAGGGCCGTGCCTATGAAGTAAATTAAATCGGAAACACTCGCCTACAGGCCATCTAATTTTTGTTTAAAGGCATTTTTTTTCTTCTAAAGGCATTTAGTTTTGTAGTTCTTTGTTTAAAGGCATTGAATATATGATTAATTTTTTGTGTGTTGCAAAACTTTTAGACCAAAAGACTTTGTTCATTTTTTTCCCTCTAAAATGTCCACCACAGTTTTAAAACTAATCCATATTTGATGTTTAATTGTTATCTTACGTAATTATGATGTGTTAGCTTTTTTTTACCATATTGATTAATTTTTCTCTCATTATCTTAACAACTTTATTTTTCTTGATAAAAATTTTGCTTAAAAAATAAGTAAAGATTAGACTAAAATTTATTTAGCTTACTGTCCAGAAAATCCTTGGCACGGAGTATGATCACAATTATATGACAACATCAAACTATCATAATTTAGAGGCAAAGAGAAGTCAATATCGTAGCCCCCACAAGGTTATCAGGAACGATAAAAATATATAAGAAATAATTAATCAACTCGAATTAGTGGTTGGTGTTTCTTTTTTGTTTTTCCCTTTTCCCTTGATAGATGCTAATGACCCACCACGCACATATCCGTCTGTTTACTAATAAAAGATCTCTAAACTAAAAAATTAGACGCTTTAACTGTCGATATAGGTGTTTAGGCGTCTTCAAAAATCATACACGACTAGTTTTGTTTTTCATATAATCTGTCTAAAATATCGTTAAGCATTTTTTTGAACATCTAATTAACACCTAATCACACGATTCGTTCCCTCTCAGTCTCTCATGCCATATATACAGATTACAGATATACTCCTTGACAGAACACTAATCTTGTTTGTTTTTCAGTTTTACTATCCATTAAATGCTTTAGCAGATTTGATGTACTTCAAAATGAGTGCCAGTTCTATGGGAACAATTGAAAAGCAAAAAGATAGTGTGGTGATTTGCAATGTTAATTAAGAACCTTTCAAATTTCGTATTGGTCATCGAACGAATATGTGGCCCATATACCAAAAATAGAACGATATGCGTAGTACAAAATGATATATAGTTCTATTGAAGGTTAGTGGTTTTGGTCTGCTATAGTGCTATGAGTAGTATATCATGTTATGTAAACTGCGGTGATTGTAATAAATGAAGTACGGTAGAACTGGTGGAAAGATTAGTGTAGGTGAGTTAACATGAAAGATTAGTGTAATCTAACTATCTCATATATATGATGTATTAGGTATTATAGAAACTCTACAATTTAATACTCCATAAATTAATAAATACGATAAATTAATAAAATCTTTCAGTCTTGAGTTGGACCGATGTAAAATATGGCATAATTCGATAAAATAATAATATTTTTAAAATTCTTATGAAAATATGGTCACAATAATATTATAAACTAATAATTATCATATAAAAACTTATAAATATATATACTAAAATATGAATTTAATGTAATTTGCTTTTTCTTTCTTAAGTTAAAAGTTGAAATATTTGAAGCTCATCTCTAATTTTTCTTATTCATCAAAAATTCTTTTTTAGATGAAAGAAATTTGAGGAATGATTTTGATGAAAATCAAATGAAAGTAATGATTTTGCAAATCAAGGAATATGTAATAAGTGAAAGGTTGTAAGTTTCATAAACCTTATACACCAAAATACAATATGGAGCTTTTAAGAATAAAAAAACTTCAAACAATATGACAAGTACAAAAAAAATATAAACAATATATTATATACAGAATATTGAAGAACATAGTTAATAAAATATTTTTTTTGTTAAAGAAAAACTTAAGAAAATATATGTTTAAAGGGAAACTTTTTATTTAATGTAAATAAATTTTAAAAGATTATCATAAATAATTACAAACAATCATCAAATTCGATTAATTAATAACTCTATTAATTAATAAAATATCAAAGTCCCAACATTATTAATTTTTAGAGTTTTTACTGTGTAGTAATATGTAAACTAATATTCAATAAATGATAAAACTTTGGTAGGTTTTTTAATGTTTTTTCATGACGATTTTGGCGCTGGATGTGATAGAATCACAAAAATGTCCAACCCGAGATATTCAAGCGATTATAAAGTTACGATGTAATTTGGGTATTGAATACACAGGAGAAGATTAACAAATGAAAAATCAAGAAAAATGAAAATTTATATGATATAGTACTTATGAAATTAGTAATATGTAGCCCATTTTGCCAACATATATCTCATTTAGTTTGGGCTCAATATTTGACTATTTCCTAGACAAATTAATGGTGTTTTGTCAAGTTTAGTATTTGAGATTGTAAACAACATAAACCATGGGGGAAAACACGCATGTAATGTGGGCTTTATTGCATTAACTGATTAACTATACATTTTTAGTTTCTAACCAACCATGGTCCAGTGGCGGAGCCACATGCCCACATAGAACAAAGAGGGACAGTTGCTCCCAATGCTTTTTAAAAACTTCATGTAAATTCTAAGTAATTTTCATTATGCCTCTTTATTTTTTGTAATTCTATTTTTAATATTTTAAAACTATTTCACCAATGTCTCCTACGAAAACAATTTCTGCCTCCGCCCCTGAGCATGGTCATATAATTATGTAAATGTTAAGGTCATATATATAGTTTCAAATTAATGTTATATGTACAGTACGTATTTGTTTTGGTCAGCTAAGTACCAAATGTAACTACATGAAATTTCTATAGCGCCCATCACCTATAGATGAGAGTTGGGGTAAGTAATTTTCAGCTCCAAAACTTTGTTGAGTATGAAGTTCAAAATCGTTTTCTAGCATTGCACAGTATTCTTCTAAAATGTTATATTTATGGATTTTATCCGATGCAAGTATGCAACTAATGAGTCCATATACTAAAGTGAATTAAAATTTTTAAAAGAGAGAGAGAGTAGTCCAATACCTTTCAGATTTGAGATTTCTTTTTCCAGAAACAGGCAAGTTAATGGAATTACATATACTACTAAATACTAGCATAATAAGAAAATTACTGAGTAAAACTGAAAATTATTAGTACATGACTTAAAGTACCATACTGAAAATTTCATTTCACAATGCAGTATAGACCATAAAAACGCTTATATGCCTTCTATCTTTCTGATCTTATATGAAACCTATTTGTGTATGCGTATCTTAATAATCGCTAAACAATGATTAAAATTCTGGTAAAATTTCCACCTTGCTGATCTGCCATGTATATAAGACGTGGATATGTTAACTAAATAGGGGGGTTCTCTATCCTTAACCACATGTATATACCGGATCAGTGGCAGAGCCAGTAGTGAAGGAGCAAGGTGGTCAGCTGATCCCTCCACTAATTCTTAAATTTGATTGAATATAGGCATATAATTGTATATTGATTATTTGGTTAGTTTTTAAGAAATGAATCTGTATATCAAAAAAAAAAAATAAGAGTTGTATTTATTAAAATTTCTTTTCTTTTATCTTTTTCTTTTATCTATTAAAGTAGAATATCTAGTTTTACAAAAAAAAATCATAATACATTCTATTTGTATAAACTATTAAAGAAGAAATACTCCAAATAATTCCTTATTTCAGAAAAGAACAATTATATTGGGTTTACCAATCAGAGCCGGTGGATGGGATATACAGATTCATTGGAACGATACATTAGAGTCAACCGAGCTGAACCGGATCGGTTCTAGAAAGTGTGACGGCCGCGTGTCCCCGGTCAGAGAATTGCCGTCACAAGTACGCAGAGAAGAACGACAAATCAAAGCTTCACCACTAAACGACGTCGCTTAGTCGTTTTAGATTCCACTCCTTTCCACAAATTCCCAACCGAACCCCATTGCCTCTGGTTTCACAAACGCGTCTCTAAAATAAATCTTGAGATTTAGCAATTTCGTTATTTCAGTAAAATCACTCAGATCTCTTTTCTCTTTTCGATTCCAATCTTCTCTCGTCTGCTTTCCTCAAAGGTACGTTTTCATCTTTGCTTCTCGTCGTTTCCGAAGAATCGATTCCCAGATTAGGGTTAGGTATTTCATTTCATCGCTTCCGATTCCGATCGGATTTTCCTTTTTTTATTTCGTCTCTCTTCTCTCTATGCTTGAAGCTGTTTCAGTCTGTTATTTAGTTTTGATTTCCATGGGGTTTTCTTACGTTTTCTCCAGGTTTCTCCATCACTTTATGCTTCACAAGCGAGCTAGTGAAGCATCTGTTGCTAACGAGAACAGCGATAAAACCACCAGTTCCGATTTAGCATCGTCGCCGCCGATTAAGAAACGCCGTATAGATATCACTGATTCCGCGTCTGGTAAGTCTTCGGTTGTAGCTTCTGGTAGTAGCAGCAGCAGCGGATTTAACGGCGACAGCGTCGTCCAGCAGCTCAACATGGCTTTTGGTAATTCGAACCGTCAGGAGATCGATGAAGATCTGCACAGCCGGCAGCTCGCCGTGTACGGACGTGAGACGATGAGGCGTCTCTTTGCTTCGAACGTTCTCATCTCCGGGATGCACGGCCTTGGCGCCGAGATTGGTATGTAATTGGTCTGACCTTATCATGATTTGGTAGTCTTCATCGTCATTTTGCTTTGAAAAATTGTATAAATATTGTAATTAGAAGCTGTGAAGAATGGTATATGCATCAAACGAGGCTAGTCGACTTTGCTCTCTAGTTGTTAAGTTTTTGATCGTAGTAGTTTCTGATGTTCATTGATTTGTTTGATAACTCCATTTTTGGTGCTTTTTTGAGTCTCGAGTACCTAAATCTGCATGTTAAATTGGAACTGTTGCTTATATTCCTTCTACTTCTTAGACTGTGATCTTAGGATTACTTTTCGTGTTCTTTCTCATTTTGTTTTGTTTCCCTTTTTTTTTATTTTTTCAGCCAAGAATCTTATTCTTGCTGGTGTGAAGTCTGTGACCCTGCATGATGAAAGGGTGGTGGAGCTATGGGACTTATCCAGCAACTTTGTTTTCTCCGAGGATGATGTTGGCAAGAATAGGGCGGATGCTTCTGTTCAGAAGTTACAGGATCTTAACAATGCTGTGATTGTCTCCAGCTTGACCACTAGCTTAACCAAAGAGCACCTCTCTGGTTTCCAGGTCGGTAGACAACTCTTTTCTCTCGTTATTGGTTCTATCTGGTCTGGATCTTTTGTTTGTATACTGGATCGTTACATAGATAACTTCCGAGTAAACTAGTCGTTGCTTATTAGAAATGGTTGCCGTCTCCGTAGGTGTTAAGTCTGCTTCTGTTGTTTCTTGTTTGGTGGTTTTATGCTGATACATCAACTTTTTTGTGAAACAGGTTGTTGTTGTCTCTGACATAAGCTTGGACAAAGCAATCGAATTTAATGACTACTGTCACAGCCATCAGCCTCCAATCGCTTTCGTCAAAGCTGATGTCAGGGGTCTCTTTGGCTCCGTCTTCTGTGATTTTGGTCCTGAATTTGCAGTTCTCGATGTTGATGGAGAGGAGCCACACACAGGCATCATTGCCTCCATCTCAAATGAGAACCAGGCATTTATTTCCTGTGTCGACGATGAGAGACTTGAATTTCAAGATGGCGACTTGGTCATTTTCTCTGAAGTTGAGGGTATGACGGAACTAAATGATGGGAAACCAAGGAAGATAAAAAGTGCACGCCCATATTCATTCACCCTTGAAGAGGACACGACAAACTATGGCACATATGTGAAGGGTGGTATTGTTACTCAGGTTAAACAGCCAAAGTTGCTGAATTTCAAGCCGTTGAGGGAAGCCCTTAAAGATCCAGGGGATTTTCTATTTAGTGATTTCGCCAAATTTGATCGGCCTCCACTTCTTCACTTGGCGTTCCAGGCACTTGACCGGTTTACATCTGAAGCTGGCAGGTTTCCTGTTGCTGGCTCAGAAGAGGACGCCCAGCAGCTTATATCCATTGCGACAGCTATCAATACTGGTCAGGGTGATTTAAAGGTTGAGAATGTCGACCAAAAGCTTCTACGGTACTTTTCCTTTGGAGCCAAGGCTGTCCTGAATCCCATGGCTGCAATGTTTGGCGGTATTGTTGGACAGGAGGTTGTTAAAGCTTGCTCTGGAAAATTCCATCCCCTCTTTCAGGTAATATTTCTTTTCCATATACTTGGGGGGGACTCATATTTAGTCTTTAATGAAACCGTAACAAGAGCTGAAATTTAACAAAACCCAAGAGAACTATGACCCCTCCCTTAGGTTGACCCTACTGAAGCCGCATAGCACTCTCTAGCTTGGATGAGTCTTGCATCTAAGACTTCATCCCTATGGCCTAAATATATTAAGATCGAAAAGGCAGTTTATGAAAGAGTAAATATAGAGATAGTAATCCTCAATAGTTTCTTGAAGCAAGAAATATAAGTCCTAATGAAGAAGAAACATTAACTAATACGTATCTCATTCCCTTTTCTTAGTGTTTATTTTATGGGAGCTGTTTACTTTTTTTTGGACACATGTATATTGTTTCTAGTTTCAAAATGGGACCTAATGTTGAACTTCTCATTTTCTTTATCAGTTTTTCTACTTTGATTCAGTGGAGTCACTCCCCTCTGAACCTCTGGATTCAAGTGACTTTGCACCAAGGAACAGCCGTTATGATGCCCAGATATCTGTATTTGGGGCAAAGTTCCAGAAGAAACTTGAAGATGCTGTAGTTTTCACAGTAGGTTCTGGTGCTCTTGGCTGCGAGTTCTTGAAAAATATGGCTCTGATGGGGGTTTCATGTGGAAGCCAAGGGAAACTAACAGTGACAGATGATGACATAATCGAGAAGAGTAACCTCAGTCGTCAGTTTCTATTCCGTGACTGGAACATTGGACAGGCTAAATCCACAGTTGCTGCTTCTGCTGCTGCAGCTATCAACCCAAAGTTCAACATTGAGGCCCTGCAAAACCGTGTTGGCGCCGAGACTGAGAATGTGTTTGATGATGGCTTCTGGGAGAACTTAACTGTTGTCGTCAACGCACTAGACAATGTCAATGCGAGGCTCTACGTTGATTCGAGGTGCTTGTATTTCCAGAAGCCTCTCCTCGAGTCTGGAACTCTTGGCGCCAAGTGCAACACACAGATGGTGATTCCACATCTAACCGAAAATTACGGTGCCTCAAGGGACCCACCAGAGAAACAGGCCCCCATGTGTACAGTGCATTCGTTCCCGCATAACATTGATCACTGTTTGACCTGGGCTCGCTCTGAGTTTGAAGGTCTGCTCGAGAAGACTCCCGCTGAAGTGAATGCATATCTCTCTAGCCCGGTTGAGTACACTAACTCAATGATGACTGCTGGCGATGCTCAGGCGAGGGACACATTGGAGAGGATTGTCGAGTGCCTTGACAAGGAGAAGTGTGAGACCTTCCAAGACTGCTTAACCTGGGCCCGACTCAGGTACTGACACTCTCTTTATTCCGTTAACATTAGTAACCGTATTCCCCATTACATGTATTTATTTTTTGATATGTGACCAGGTTTGAGGATTACTTTGTTAACCGTGTTAAGCAACTGATATACACATTCCCTGAAGACGCTGCGACTAGTACTGGAGCTCCATTCTGGTCTGCTCCAAAAAGATTCCCACGCCCGCTCCAGTACTCCTCTTCCGACCCAAGCCTCCTTAACTTCATCACGTCGACTGCTATCCTACGAGCAGAGACATTCGGGATCCCTGTGCCTGAGTGGACCAAAAACCCAAAGGCAGCAGCTGAAGCCGTCGACAGAGTGATAGTCCCAGACTTTGAGCCAAGGAAAGATGCAAAGATTGTGACTGATGAGAAAGCCACCTCTTTAACCACTGCTTCCGTGGACGACGCTGCAGTCATCAACGACCTCATCGCTAAGCTCGAGCAGTGTAGGCATAACTTGACTCCAGATTTCAGGATGAAACCAATTCAGTTCGAAAAGGTAAACCAATTCTGGGCCAATTGTTTACAAAATCTTGTTGACCTGAGTGTAGTCATTCTGAATCGTGATGTGTTTGTGTAGGATGATGATACGAACTACCACATGGACGTGATAGCGGGTCTAGCCAACATGAGGGCGAGGAACTACAGCATACCCGAAGTCGACAAGCTGAAAGCGAAGTTCATTGCGGGGAGAATCATCCCAGCCATCGCGACCTCAACAGCCATGGCCACTGGTCTGGTCTGCCTCGAGCTCTACAAGGTTCTAGACGGAGGGCACAAGGTGGAAGACTACAGAAACACGTTTGCCAACCTGGCGCTTCCGCTCTTCTCCATGGCTGAGCCGGTTCCTCCGAAGGTGGTGAAGCACCGGGACATGGCGTGGACCGTCTGGGACAGATGGGTTCTGAAAGGGAACCCGACTCTCCGCGAGGTGTTGCAGTGGCTGGAGGGAAAAGGGCTTACCGCGTACAGCATCTCTTGCGGAAGCTGTCTTCTTTTCAACAGTATGTTCCCGAGGCACAAGGAGAGGATGGACAAGAAAGTGGTGGATCTCGCCCGGGATATCGCGAAAGTCGAATTGCCGCCTTATCGCCACCATCTGGACGTAGTGGTGGCTTGTGAGGATGATGATGACAATGACGTGGATATTCCTCTCGTCTCTATCTACTACAGGTGAGAATTTATTTATAAGAAAAAAAAAAGAGAAACAGAGAAGAAGATGGAAGGAAACTCTGTGTAAGAGCGAAGTTTGTGTGTTTTTGTCTCTTTTTTTTTTTTATCTGCATCTGCCTTTTGAAGACCGTTTTTCTTCGGATGCTTCTGGTTGGTGACTGATTTTTACTTGGGGGATGGATAGAGAGAGAGACCCATTTTTATTATTATCATCATATCATCATACCTCGTTCTGTTACTTTTAAGTGTTTCTTCTATGCAGTGTGGTTTTACTACCCACGCGTTACCATCTGAAGATGTTTCTACCAACTCTTTTGAGTTTTTTATTTTTCCATATATGCATGCATCTTCTTTGCAGTTGCAGGTGGCGTTTCCTGATAAAGGACTAGAAATGATTCTCATTTTGCTTCAACATTACGTAAAATTATAATAGCGTTCTTAACTATTCTTGGATCCAAACCAATAATCCTTAATAGATGGAGGATATTTATGATCAACTCCTTTTGCTTTAGCTTAATTTCAACATGCTATCGGAAGCTAAGATTTTTAGTTTTATTCGGGTTTGTATATTTTTCTTCTTGCCATTCTAAACATCATGAGTTCTTAAATTCGACCATCTTCAATTACACCAACGAAATCGACAAAAAGATGACAATGACGTCGATTTCGTTATCAAAAGAAAACTCATCTGTAGAAGAATATATTTGATAAGAAAGCTCGTTTGGAATCATGCATCAATGAATGTATTTCACCATTTTTATTTTATTTCCCATTGTGGTGAAAATAGACAAAATGAACTTTTGTTTCTTATTAAAAAAAAAAAAAAAATGAAGCACAAGCTATATGAAGAAATGCATAACAGCTAGAGGTATTGTTATGTAAAATTTCCAAGAAATCAAAACCTGATCACACCATTCACTTTACCCCAAATCTCTCCCTAGATAAAAGTATATGTTCTTAACCATTTTCTTTATAGATCTCTCTGTTTGTGATTTGTGTAAATAGATTTTCGAGTTCCGCTCAAAAACAAATCTAAAAACCATTGTGCGAATTTAGGTACACACAAGCTGGATATGTTATTTTTGCATAAAACCTTGTAAAATTTGAAAAGTTCGAAGACTCGCTTGCAATAAACAATAAAACAACAAGTGGTCTTCTTCTATTTGAAATGAAATATTACATGAAAACATGAAGAAAAAAAAAAACAAAAAAACAAGTCTAGCTAGTAAAAGCAGAATATGTCTTATTCATAGCTGGGAAGAAAGAGACATCCAACTCCATGACCTTGTCGTCAACGTCAAGTTCCCTCTTCAATTCTAGCCACCGTAGTTTCAGCCTCCACACATGAGAGCTTTCCTTAAACATACCCATCTCACACACTTTTAAATGCAAATTTGTAAGACCTGTGAAACTTTTCAATGGTGAACATACTATCATCAGTTGACCCCGATCCTGTCAGGAGTACTTCGTCGTTGTCCTCGGCGTAATCCGTAACTCTCCAAACCCCGGATTCGTCACATTCACTTGGAAGTGCGAACTTAATGCTAACTTCTGTCGATACCCGTATGACATCTGATGATGATGATACAAATATAATTGGTGTACGTAGTAATAAATTTGAATCAAAGGAGAATACCACGCCTTCGGGGCATGACCCGGGCTCGTCTAATCCGTAACGGGTAATGAATGCTGGTGTTGACACGAAGCCGGCGTAGTAAGGAACGTTGGCCTTTACTGGTTTCCCGTAGAAATCAACAACTGCTTCGTTCTCACCCGCAACATAAGATGTTGTTATTCCAAGGAGTAGGTAAGAGATAATCACTTGGAATGTGATTGCTGCACCTGTTTTCATCTTTGTGATATTTTTCTTTTTGATTTTCTTGCTTTGTGCTGTGTTTGTTGAGTTCCTTTAAAGGCTAACACTTGCTACGGTAATTTATAGAGAATTGGGAATTCAATATAATGCCCACTCTTTCATTTTTTTTTTTTTTTTATCCTACTCCACATGTTGAACATGGTTCTTAAGCTTTTAAATGATTTATTTTTTCCTTAAAGCATGGATCTAGATTACGAGTGGATCTTCGTCAACGCCATTTACTAATCAAATAAATAGTCACGTTTCAGGCGAGTTGACAACGTAGTAATCAAAATAGTAATATAATTAATTAATTAATGGCACTGTCCTACGAAGCTGCCATTTAATTAAGTGAGAAGAGGAGACAAAAGGCGAGTTTGGGGGATTGGAGAGGATCATGGAGAAACGTGATCATGAAGAACAACAAAAGGGAGTTCTCAAAAGTGGTTGCGAAGTTGTTTATCTCTAAATCGTGGTCACAAACTTGTGCTAATTAGATTATGATATTAATATAGAGTTCTAGATTAAATGGGAATGAGTCAGCACGGTGCAGCGGCAACAGTGTACCTCCTCTGCTTTGAGAACTATGCGTACCTGAAAATTTGGAGCCGTAAACAAGCGTGATGCAGATCAATGGTTTTGTGATCTGTATCCGCTCCTTTACCAAATCAATGGTTCTGTGATCTGTATCCGGATAAAAGATATTCCTGAAATCCGAATATTTTAAACGAATATCCGATCCCATCTTTAAATATATAACCATATTTTTTAAAAACAAAAAAAAATTCAGAAAAAAACTTTTTAACACAAAATTATATTCTCAATTAAAAGATCATATTAATATTTATTTTTAAAATTTTTAGTGTTTAAATAATCAATCTGATGAATTTAAATTTATAAACTTTATATATAGATATTATAATTATCCAATTAATATAAGTAAAATTTTATATACATAAACATATATACCTATAAAAGATATATAACTTATAAATATACATGTATAATGGAGTGGAGCGGATATCTGACTTTTAAAATTTTAGTATTTGTGATTTGCTCTGTTTTTAACGAATATTGATTTTTAGTATTTTCTTTCCTTCATAGAGTTACAATTATCTGGATTTTTTGGATTGAATCGAAACAGATAATAGATCGAAGCATTTCTGACGGATAATTTTCCCAAGTCTTCGGCACAAGAAGTTCTCTATGTTGTTCTCAAGAAGAGCCTCCGATTTCCTTTCTGATGCGCAATCGACAAATTTGGTTGATCTCCGGCAATGTTGTTCTCGACGACTCATTGTCAGTAGGATTCGCACGCTGGAGAAGACTCCTTCACGGCAGATAACAAGGATGTGATTTTACCATGTGCTCTGATCGACTTTTTCTGTGTAATCAAAATAGCCAAAACACAATTCAATATATCATCAAAGAAATAAGTGATAGTTTTTGTAGGAAGCACACATTCTGTTAACAAAAAAATTGGGTTACAATGATTTTTGTCCAATTAAACCTTAACTAGGTGATAACACGTATCCTGAGCGAAATAATTTTTACTTTTATTTTTTAATTAAAAATAATTTGTGTTTATCTTTTTATCTGTTTCATTGAAAACATTTGGTCAAATGCAAAACTAANCACTACTGCGGTCTACCAGATCTGCATAAAGACCAAACACCCCTTATCTTCTACACTTAATTTCGAAAATATCATATCATCAATATTTCCAACCACAATTTCCAACCAATTTAGAGCTCTTAATGCTCCAAAAACTCACTTTTGAGGCTAGCATTGCTCATTCCTTCATCTCACAAACTCT
>OVBJ01001460.1:0-28061 GCA_900406535.1 Noccaea bulbosa | reverse complement strand
TGCTGACTTGGTCAAACGATCCACAATGACCCAAATAGCATCATGAGTCCTTGAAACAGGTAATCCAACCACGAAGTCCATCGTGATCATCTCCCACTTCTACTCTGGAATGGGTAAACTCTGCAAAAGACCAGCCGGAACCTGATGCTCAACCTTCACCAAAGAACAAGTGTTGCACTTTGCAACCCAATCTGCCACATCTCTCTTCATCCCGACCCAATGATAATACCTTTTGAGGTCATGGTACATCTTGGTCGCCCCTGGATGAATCGAGAACTTGCTCGAGTGAGCCTCTCCAAGAATCTGCTGTCTTACCTCCTCAACCTTGGGTACACAAACCTGACCACGAACCAAGATAGTCCCGTTCTCAGAAGTCTGATACTCGGAACTCGGCATATGTGACGCATCGATCAAACTCTGATCACTCTGCTGCGCCACTCTGATCCTGCTCAATAAATCAGCCTGAACAACCGCCTCTAAGCCCAAAGGCTCCTGCGAAATAGCACAAAGATGCAAAGTGCTAATCTCGCCCACCAAAGTCTCAACATCCTGCTCTAAAGCCGAATCACACCTCCGTCGACTCAAAGCATCTGCCATTAGGTTAGCCTTGCCTGGATGATAAACGATATCCACATCGAAATCTGCAAGAAACTCGACCCAGCGTGTCTGTCTCGCATTCAGCATCGGCTGAGTAAAAATGTGCTGTAAACTCCTGTGATCTGTGAAGATCTTCACTAACTCTCCCAAAAGATAAGATCTCCAAATCTTGATTGCAAAGACCACTGCTCCCAACTCAAGATCACGCGTAGGACGGTTACGCTCACTGCCCTGTAACTGTCTCGAAGCATAGGCAATCACTCTGCCCTCCTGCATCAGCACACAACCCAGACCAACTCCTGAAGCATCTGTGTAAACTACATAAGGCTTCCCCGGCTCGGGTAATGCCAAAACAGGTGTAGTAGTCAACATCTCCTTGAGCTTCCCAAAGCTCTCCTCGCACTCCGGCGACCAAACAAATGGCACATTCTTGCCAGTCAACTTCGTCATCGGCTGAGACATACTCGCAAAGACCTTGACGAATCTCCTGTAATAACCTGCTAAACCAAGAAAACTCCTGATCTCGGTAGCACTACTAGGTCTAGGCCAATCCCTGATAGCCTCAATCTTAGCCGGATCCACAGAAACTCCCTCTGCAGAAACGATGTGGCCAAGAAAACCCATCTCTCGCTGCCAAAAGCTGCACTTGCTCAACTTAGCAAACAGCTTCTGCTTTTGAAGCTTCTCCAGAACTAGCCTCAAATGAACCTCATGCTCCTCAGGATTCTTGGAATAAACCAAGATATCATCGATGAAGATGATGACGAACACATCCAAAAACTCCCTGAATACGTCGTTCATCAACCTCATAAAACCAGCTGGCGCATTAGTCAAACCAAAAGGCATGACCACAAACACGAAATGCCCATATCTCGTCCTGAAAGCAGTCTTGCGGACATCCGCATCGTCAATCAAGATCTGATGATAACCCAATGCCAAGTCAATCTTGGAGAACCAAGTAGCACCCCTCAACTGATCCAACAACTCGTCAATCCTCGGGAGAGGGTACCTGTTCTTCACAGTGACTCGGTTGAGTCTCCGGTAATCGATACACAGCCGGAAACTCCCATCTTTCTTCTTCACAAACAACACCGGTGCTCCCCATTGCGAAACACTTGGTCTGATGAACCCTTTGCTCAAAAGGTCCTCTAGTTGCTTCTTTAGCTCTGCCAACTCAGCTGTAGCCATCCTGTAAGGTGTCTTGGATATCGGCGTTATCCCTGGCTCTAACTCAATCGTGAAAGGATCTGACCGAGAAGGTCGTAACCCTGTCAACGACTGAAAGACATCCTCAAAATCAGGGACAACCTGAATATCCCTAATAGCCACCTCGCCACCGGACTCAGCCATAGTGATCGTCGCCAAGTAGGCCTCGCAGCCTCGCTCAATCAACTGCTCTGCCTGAATCGCCGAGATCACTAAACTCCCGGAAGTCGGTCTCACTCCCTGAAACACTAACCTCCCGCCATCACGCTCAAAGACCACTCTGCCTCTGTAGCAATCCAGATGAACTCGGTAATGAGATAACCAGTCCATCCCCAAAATAACGTCGTACAACTCCACTGGACTAATAACCAAATCCACTGGCATAGACTGCCCCGCAATCTGAATATTGACGCCACTAGCACGGCCCGAAGTAGCCAGAAAACCGCCTCCGGCCACTTTGACCATGCCCGGACGCTCACCCGCGTCGCTCCGAATACCCCTACTCTCGGCACACTCCGGAGTAATGAAGCAACTAGATGCTCCAGAATCGAACAACACGTGTGACTCAACGTCACCTACTAACAAGGACCCTACACACTCAAAACTATGAGACCCTGCTAACACTATCACATGCAAAATATTGCAAATAAACAACAACCGCAAAAATTTTAACTTAAGGAATTACGAAGTCTGAGTCAATAGATGTACCTGTGATCGTTCCGGCCTGACTCGTCTGGCCCGTCTCCACCGAAGAGTGTCCTCGCGGCACATCACCAATCTGACCCACTGTCTGCGCTGCCGCAATCTGGCTCACTGGTCGAGCCGCTACCAGCTGAACCGCTGCAACCGTCAAACTCTGCAACTTGGGACACATCGGCCTGATATGTCCCGGCTCTCCACACTGGAAACACACTCTCTCCTGAGGCACCTCCCTCTTGGGACAGCTAAAAAGACGGTGCTCTGTGCTCCCGCACCCGAAGCACGCACCTCGTGGATAACGACTATAACCTGAAGCCTCCTCCCGACTCCTCTTCTGGCCTTGCGCAGGCTTGCCGCCCCTGCCAAAACCAGAACCGAAACTCGAACCTCGGCGCTACTGCTACTGCTGCTGCTGGCCCCTAGGCTGGGTAGCAGGAACACTCGCAGGCGGTGCCGCCACCGGACCAACCTGCTCACGCTGATCCTCCTCAATCGAAGCCGCTAACTCCTCTAAGTCCGCCCTCGAAGCATACGCGCGACCTCGACACTGCTGCCGGATACTCGAACGAAGCCCGTGAAGAAACCTCTGGAGTATCTCGCGCTTACCACCTGCGCCAACACCGGCATGCACAATGAGTCTGCTAAACTCCGCTGTATACGGTCAGCCTGAGTCAAAGACGTGAACCGCATCAAAAACCGATCCCGAGCCTCCTGCGGGAAGTACTGGCCGTCAAACTCCGTCACGAAGTCATACCACGTACAAACTGTTCTCCTCCCTGCTACGGCCCGCCACCACAGATGAGCATCACCACTCAGATAGTGGATCGCTATCTCCACCTGGTACNCCGCCCTCAAAGAAAGGCATACCAATCCTCTGCATCTCTCTCATCATCTCAAGATAAGAAGGATGCCGAACAGCTGCACAACCATGCTGCCCAGCAAAAGCTGCACCCGGCTGAACAAAGCCCGTAGCCGGCTGATATCCTGCAGGACCCGCAGTCTGCTGCTGACCAACGAAACCGACACCCTGTTGTGCCCTGGCCACCGGAGGAACACCCGGCGCCTGCTCTGGAGCTGCCTGCGGAAGACGTGCCAAAATCTGCGTCAGGATCCCCATAAACTGGTCACCTAGACCCGGAGCTGGGGCAGCACCCGCCACTAGGGCAGCCCCGACTCCCAAGTCACCACCGACGCCCACACCGGCCTCACTCGTCAAAGGAACTAACTGGGTCACCGACGCAGTCGCCACACTCGGCGATGCACTCCTGTCTGACTCCGCCTGCTCTCCACGACCATGACCCCGACCTCCACGGCTTCCAACTCTGCCCCCACGGGCAACACCTCTGCCACCTCGAGGAGCTGTTCGGCCACCTCGAGCGGCTGGACCATCATCACGGCCAACAACGCGACCACCACGGCCTCTAGCACCACGACCTTTCGTAACGCCGTCCATCTCACTAAAAACGGAAAAGAGGTGAGACACTAAAACAAAAACCAAAACAACACACAAAACTCACCGCGGAATCGCCTGCAGCCCGAAGAGAATGATACTAAACTATCAACCTAGCACGTCCTAAAACCGTGTAGGCTCTGATACCAAAATGAAACAACCAACACTTTTTTTTTTTTTTTAACTTAATCAATTCTAGCGGAAGTCTTAAAAAGTCTTTAAATAAATAAATCAAATCAATTCAACAATAAATCAGCGGAAGCAAATAATAAAACAAATAAGTCTAACAACTTAAATGAAATCAAATAATGAAATAAATCAATAAATCCCTATCATCCTCTTCCTCCGGGCTCGATTCCAATATCACACTTTTCCTTTACCTGCAACACATTGGAATGAAGTTGCGTGAGTATTTCATAAATCTGAGTTTTCACTTTCCAAAGCAAGAGGGAGGCGAATTTGGGAGAGAAATCTGAGTTTCTGAGTTATCTGCTGCTGTTCTTCACCGTTCATCTTCCTTTGCTCTTTCCAATCCGTTCTAAGGTGAGTGCGTGATTGTAGGTCCGTTTATCACCAGAGATTTCGTGTTTATGTGTTTAGGGTTGATGTTCTTGAGTTGTTCTTCGTTATTGTTGAGTTTGATTCGTTTTTGGCTGTTGAAAACCCGTTATTTATGTTTTCTGTGAAATCTGTGTTGTTTCATTGAAGCTGGTGTCGTTGTGTCGGGAGGTGTCGTTCGACACCATGTGTGGTATCGATCGACACTGATGTCACAGAGTGTCGTTTGACACCATTTGTGGTGTCGGTCGACACCGAGCGGGGCATCGGTCGACACCGGTGGGGGTGTCGATCGACACTTATTGTTATGCGAGTTTGTTAAGTTTGTTGATTATTGCTGCTTTTGTTTATTGCTATTGTTGTATGATGTATTGTCTGGTGGTTGACGTACATGGCCTGTAGGCAGGATGATCCACTCACTAAGTATTTATGATAATACTTACGCATCTCTTTTCCAATGTGATAAAGGTAAAAGGAATGTTCAACCGCGGAATGAGGCCGAGAGACGTTGAGGATGTTAGGATGGTTTACTGTTTTCAGTTATTTGTTTTGCGAACCTGGTGTTTAGGTTGCTAGATTTATTATTATTTCATGGGATTTATTTGTTGAACTGATTTTTTGATTTATTAATTATTGATTTCTTTCTAAGAATTCCGCATTGATAATTAACTAAAAAAAAAAAAGGACTGGTTGTTTCATTTTGGTAGCAGAGCGTATACGGTTTTAGGACTGTTAGTATTGGGTGAATTGGACTATGTGTTTAATTGATTAAGTGTGTGTAGTCAGTTAGTAGTCTAGTATCATCCTCTTGGCCTTCTAGTATTCCACGGTAAGTGAGTTGGTGGTTTTTGTGTTTTGTTGTGTTTTGATTGTATGCTGACTTTGTTCATTTTTCTGTACTTGGTGTAAGTGCAGCGAGATGGACGCAGGTCGAGGTTGTGGTCGCGGTAGAGGCTGCGGTGTCGCAGCAGCTGGTCGTGGTGCAGCTGCAGCTGGTCGCGGTGAAGCTGGTCGCGGTGAAGCTAGTCGTGGTGTTGCTCGTGGTGGAGCAGCGGGTCGTGGAGGTCGGGGCGCTGGACGTGGTATACCAGAGGCAGAGGTCTCAGTGGAGAGTGCAGTGCCGAGTGTGGCGATGGCGTCATTTACTCAGTCAGTTCCGTTGGCCGGTGGGGCTAACTTTGGCGTCGGTGGTGGCGCGGACGTCGATGGTGACGCAGGAGAGGCAGCGACTGCCGGTGGTGGGGGTGCGGCTCTAGCTCAGGGTGACATGATAGTGGGGCTACTGACGCAGCTATTGGCACATCTTCTGCAGGCGGTACCACAGCAGGCTCCGGTTGCACCTCCAGCGGCCGGGGCACAGGTGGGTGCCCGGTTTGGTGAGCAGCAGGAGGCTGCGGGTTTTGTTGGGCAGCATAGTGCTGCAGTTGTTGGGCATCCACCTTATCGTGAAATGATGAGGGAGATGCAGAGGATTGGCACGCCTATGTTTGAGAGCGGTGTTACTCCAGAGCAGGCTGACGAGTGGCGTCTGAGGTTGGAGCGGAACTTCGAGTTCGTTCAGTGTCCTGAGCAGTTTCAGGTACAGATTGCGGTGCATTATCTTGGTGGAGATGCACATTTGTGGTGGAGGTCTGCTAGGACCCGGAGGGCGGTGTGGACTTGGGTTGACTTCATCGAGGAGTTCAACTATATTTTTTTCCCGCAGGAGTCGCGAGACAGGCTTTAGTTGAGGTTCTTGGGCTTGACTCAGGGTGAGATGTCAGTATGGGAGTACGATGCTGAGTTTTGCAGATTGGTGGTTCACACCGGCAGAGGTGGTATGTACCACACTAGAGCGGAGTTGGTGGAGCTAGCAGCTTCTACTGAAGAGGATTTGCGCAAGCCAGTGGGCTCTGCAGTTGGTCCAGCTGCAGTTGCTCCTGCTACCCAGTCTAGGGGCCAGCAGCAGCATCAGCAGCAGCGCAGAGGTTTTGGTTCTGGTTCTGGCAGGGGCGGCAAGCCTGCGCAGGGCCAGAAGAGGAGAGCATATGAGATGTCTGTTAGTGGCCAGAGCACGGGTGGTTGCTGCATGCCCCAAGAGGGCAACATCGAGGGAGTCTGCAGTATGTTTCTACTGAAAGGAGCCGGGGCATATCAGGCCGATGTGTCCCAAGTTGCAGCAGAGGTCAGTGGCAGCAGTTCAGCCATTGGCGATCCAGTCAGTGTCTTAGATTGCAGTGTTGCAGTCGGGAGGAGCGCGGCGTGTGAACACTCCGTTGGAGGCGGGCCAGACTAGTCAGCCAGGCCAGATCACAGGTAAAATTTCTGATCCAGACTTGTAAATTCTTAGTGGTAGAATTTTGGTGTTGTCTATTTCTTTCTTTTTACTGAGATAGTGTCTAGGGTTCTGAACACTAGTGGATTGTGTAGGGACCTTGTTAGTGGGCGACGTGGAGTCGCATGTGTTATTCGACTCGGGAGCATCTAATTAACTCATCACTCCAGAGTGTGCTGAGTGTGGAGGCATACTGAGCAGTGAGGGCGAGTGTGCGGGTTTAGTCAAGGTGGTCGGTGGTGGTTTTCTGGTTACTTTGGGCCGAGCTAGAGCGGTGGATGTACAGATTGCGGGGCAGTCTATGCCAGCAGATTTGGTCATCAGTCTGGTGGAGCTGTATGACGTGATTTTGGGGATGGATTGGCTGTCTTTGTACAGAGTTCATCTGGATTGCTACAGAGGTAGAGTTGTGTTCGAGCGGGATGCAGGGAAGTTGGTTTATCAGGGAGTGAGGCCGACTTCAGGGAGTATAGTGATCTCGGCGATTCAGGCAGAGCAGTTGTTAGAGCGGGGCTGCGAGGCTTATCTGGCGACGATCACTAAGACAGAGGCTAGTGGTGACGTGGTTCTGGGAGATATTGAGGTTGTCCAGAATTTTGAGGATGTGTTTCAGTCGCCAAAGGGATTGCCATATTCTCGGTCAGATCCTTTCACGATTGAGTTAGAGCCTGGGACAGTTCCGATATCTAAGACACCATACAGGATGGCGCCAGCAGAGTTGGCAGAGCTGAAGAAGCAGCTGGAGGACCTTTTGAGCAAAGGGTTCATTCGGCCGAGTGTTTCATCTTGGGGAGTACCAGTGCTGTTTGTGAAGAAGAAGGATGGTAGTTTTCGGATGTGCATTGACTACCGAGGACTCAACCGAGTCACAGTGAAGAATAGGTATCCACTCCCGAGGATTGATGAGTTGTTAGATTAGTTGAGGGGTGCTACTTGGTTCTCCAATATTGAATTGGCATCGGGTTATCATCAGATTACGATAGATGAGGCAGATATTCGCAAGACGGCTTTCAGGACGAGGTATGGGCATTTCGAGTTTGCGGTCATGCCTTTTGGTTTAGCTAATGTGCCAGCGGCATTTATGAGGTTGATGAACGACGTGTTCAGAGAGTTTCTGGATGTGTTTGTTATCATTTTCATTGATGACATCTTAGTTTATTCGAAGAGTCCAGAGGAGCATGCGATGCATTTGAGGCTAGTTCTGGAGAAGCTTAGAGAGCATAAGTTGTTTGCTAAGTTGAGCAAGTGCAGCTTTTGGCAGAGAGATATGGGTTTCCTTGGCCACATTGTTTCTGCATAGGGAGTTTCTGTGGATCCGGCTAAGATTGAGGCTATCAGGGATTGGCCTAGACCTAGTAGTGCTATAGCGATCATGAGTTTTTTGGGTTTAGCAGGTTACTACAGGAGGTGCGTCAAGGGTTTTGCTAGTATGTCTCAGCCGATGACGAGGTTGACTGGCAAGGATGTGCCATTTGTGTGCTTGCAGGAGTGCGATGAGAGCTTTGGGAAGCTCAAAGAGATGTTTACTAGTACACCTGTGTTGGCATTACCCGATCCGGGGAAGCCTTATGTGGTGTATACAGATGCTTCAGACATTGGTTTTGGTTGTGTTCTGATGCAGGAGGGCAGGGTGATGGCTTATGCTTCGAGGCAGTTACAGGGCAGTCAGCGTTACCGCCCTACACATGATCAGGAGTTGGGAGTAGTGGTCTTTGCACTCAAGATTTGGAGGTCTTATCTTTTGGGTGGTTCAGTGCAGATCTTCACAGATCACAAAAGTTTGCAGCACATCTTTGAATGCGAGGAAGTCGCGTTAGGTGGAGTTGCTGGCAGACTATGACCAGGATATTGTTTATCATCCGGTCAAGACCAGTTTGGTGGCAGATGCATTGAGTCGGCGGCGAGGCGATTCAGCTAGAGAGTGAGATGTTGAGTCTTTGATCAGCGAGATTAGTACATTGCGGCTTTGTGCTATTTCAGAGGAGCCTTTGGGTTTGGAGGCAGCTGATCAGGCAGACTTACTCAGTAGGATCAGAGTTGCTCAGCAGGTGATCAGAATTTGGTAGATGCTTCGCAGGCAGCTGGTTCTGAGTATCAGATCTCATCGAATGGGACTATCTTGGTTGGGCGGGTTTGTGTCTCCAGTTATAAAAAAGGCATAAACAATGGCTTATAAACCTAAAAACACGATTTGGGCCTTCATGTAAATAAGTGGGCATTTGGGCCAAAACTGCAAAACTTCAAAAGTCTTCAAAACCCGTGTCTCCTTCTGTCTGAATGCCGTGTCGACCGACACCATAGTGGTGTCGATCGACACCAATGCTCAGCAACGATAGTGACTTCTGTTTTCTAGCAAAAACTCTTAAAATGCTCCATAATCTCCAATTCAGCTCCAAACGTACCTAAGACCTGTAATCGATAGAAAAGACTCCAAAAACACTAAAAAGACTCTAAAGTTAAGACTTATATCATGGCAAAAACCCATAAAAACAATGATATATCAACTCCCCCAGACTTAGATCGTTACGTTACATGTCCTCATGTAAATCGAATCCAAGACATATGAGAAAGAGGTTTGAAAAACGGAAACTCAGTTACCCTTCAGAGCTTGTATCAACCTTTGCACCGGCTCTCACTCAAGACATAATCAACATTAGACCAGTTTCTCATAGTGGACACTAACTTGCAATTCAAACCAAACCAAACACTAAATCTCTTCAGATAACTCAAAACTCTAAAGCAAACTCCTTAAAATTTAAAGCATGAGTTCTCAACAAGGGGTTATCAAACAAATAGCATTCTGACTTTTACCCTTCCAAGCACAATCAAGACAGACTTGTAAAACTAAAACATGAATGCACTTTTCTTTTCTTTTCATTTTTTTTTTTTATTCTCCTCTCTTTCTTTTATTATTTGGAATCAGCTTTTATTTAGATCGCGAGTAGTGATGGTTGGAGCCACCAATTCCCGATCCTTTTTATTACTTTCATCCGGCGGGTTTTCATGGAGTCAGAAGACCAGTTGGACTGACCTTCATCCACTTCTTTTTCCCAAGGGTGTCGTTAGACTTCCCTTCGAATTAGGAAAAGAGAGAGTATATATATCTTAATGTAACCAATAAATAAACACGATGTAAATGCATAAGCATGTCTTGGCTGGACTGAAAGAAAAATCATACTCATGTATACCAAACCCCTTGCTAAGAAATTTAAAAGTCAGGTTTATGCGAGGAGTTAGACATCAGAGAGTTGAGTACCTTAGAGATACGGTTATGATCCAGCAATCGGTCCGCTAGAGCCATTCTGATCGGCTAAGTCTGCATGCTGCTGATGTCTGCCCTTTGTGATTGTAAGAACATCGGTTGATAAGGTAAGCTCCAAGTGAAAGGTCCTAATTTCCTAANAAAAAAACAATTTTTAAAAACCCTTTTTTTTTTTTTTTTTTTGTAAACCCTCAAAAACAAACACAATGTCAATAACCACCTCCCCCAGATTTAAACAACACTGTCCCCAGTGTTATCAAGCCTGAAATTGGTTAAAAAGATTAATTAAAACTGAATTGATAAAGAAAAACAGAAAACTCACCTTTAGAACTGGTGTCGAGTGACACCAGAAGCGGTGTCGGTCGACACTAACAATCTGTGTTGACTGGAGGTCGATTTTCGTCCGTTTCGTCGTCTGGAGGTGGTGTGGAGGGACACCAATGTGGTGTCGGTCGACACTAGCAATTTTTTTTTTTTTTTTCAGAAGAAAACCAAAACTAAAAGTTAGTGAAAAGAAAACGAAAATCACAAAGGAATTTCACCTACATGTGGGTTGCCTCCCACTAAGCGCTTGTTTTCAGTCATTAGCTTGACTGTATCGAGGCTCAAGCATCTGGTGGATCAGACAGTGGCAACGAATGCCTCTGAGAGAAGTGTCTTCTCATCCATGGTGGTGTGTAAGCATTAGGTGCATGAGATCGACCAAGGAATTTAGGGACAACAGCAGGGCAGGATTGGAATTTGGGTGGGACACTTCCTTTTCCTGCAAAATCACCAAAAGAAACACCAAGCTTTCTACGAAAATCTCGTTTCTTGCATAAGTGCGAAACAGCTTGTGAACCATTAAAATTTTTATAAATGACATCAGGGGGTTTGGAAATGATTCTAGGAAGTCCATACCTTGGCTTTAGTGGAGGATTTGGGGCTATGGGAGGATGAGAAACTAATTCTTTACTCCCAATTTTTAGCTTGTTCACTTGCTCACTAGTATCTAACTCTTTGACATACCCAGCAGTAATGTCATCTGAAGGCTTGTTCATAGGATTTTTTTTCCTTGTGAATATCCACAGAATAACTCTGGCCATCAATGGTGGACTTCCTCCTTAGTTTGTCAATGTCAAAATTCATCACATCACCCAAATTTAGCTCTATATTGCCTTGTTTCATATCAATGGTGGCACCAGCTGTAGCCAAGAATGATCTTCCCAAAATAAGAGGATCTAGAGGCTCTTCATCATACTCCAAAACCACAAAGTCAGTGGAAATCATGTAACTTTCAATCTTGAGTGGCGCATCTTCTATGACACCTAGGGGGATTCTCTTGGATCGATCAGCTAGGATAAGAGAGATCCTAGTTGGCTTGAAATCAGTCATTCCAAGACTAACAGCAATAGAGAGAGGCATCAAGTTGACACTTGAACCTAAATCACAAAGAGAATGTGGAAACTTGCTTGTTGAGATTGAGCAATCCAGCACAAAGTTTCCTGGATCTTCTAGCTTCTCTGGAACCTTGTTCTGTATCACATCACTAACTTGTTCAGAGACCTTCACCTTCTTCTTCTGCTTTGGTACTGTGTTCAAGAGAACTGCACTGATGTCTCTAGTAAGAAATGCTCCTTCCTCAGGACTCACACCATTCACAACCATTCTCTTAACATATCTTCTTAGTGCAGGTGAAAGATTGACTGCATCAACTATAGGTATCTCAACCATCAACTTCTCTATCATTGCCTTGACTTTGGTATCTTCTAGCTCTTGTTTAGACTTCCTAGAACTCTTAGGTTAAGGAATTTTAGGCTTATAGACTCTTTTTGCAGCTAATTTAGGGGTTTCAGGAAAATTTTGCGAGTGTTGTAATTTGCAGAAATTTGCCCCAAAACCTGAAATTTGCAGAATTTCTTCTGGGAGAACACTGGTGTCGACTGACTGCAGTTCTGGAGGTGTCGATCAACACTCTTGAGCAGTGTCGCTCGACGCTAATTCTGCAGCTCGAAACCCAACCGAAATGTCTTCAAAATCCACGAAGTTAACTCCTGTTTCCACCAGAACAGCATGACAAGAATATTTGGGATTGGTATTGGTCTTTTCAGGGAGAAATACCTCTTGTCTTTTGATAGACTCAGGATTATGAGTAACTTGAACATCCAAATTCTTGATATGAGTGCTCAAAGACTCAGATTTTCCATTAAAATCAATATATAAGGCATCCATTGAAGTCCACTGTGATTTTCTGCTGACCTTCCAGAATCTGTTCCAGTATGGACTTGATCTCATTGTTTTTTTCAGGAGGTTTCTGGTAAGAAGAAAAACCATAAGTCCTTGTGAAATTTTTGCTTTGAAAAGGCTTATGGTAAGAGGAACCAGATCCTTGTTGATTGCCCCATCTCTGACCCTGAAAACCAGCTCCATTAATGTAGTTAACATCTTCTGCCTGTGACTCTTCTTCTGGTTCAAAATTCTCCACCTCTGCAGCAAATTTAACTGACTTCTTCCCCATAACAAGGCTATGAACAGAATCAAACTTAGCCTTAACCTCTGCAATTTGACTTCCATCCAGATTTCCACCAAGCTTCTTCCTCTCAAAATCGGCATTCTTGGTACTATTGCTAGATGCCAAGTTCTCTATAAGCTGGTAGGCTACATCTGGATATCTGGTGTTGAAGTTTCCATTGCTCGCAACATTGAGAGCCATCTGATACCTCCAATCAATTCCTCTGAAGAAAATGCCCAGCAGCTGAACTTCCGTGAAACCATGGTGTGGACAGTCTCTCTGATAAGACCTAAACCTCACCCAATAAGCCCGGAATGACTCAGTTGGTCCTTGAGAAAATTGTGAAATGTTATTCCTCAGCTCCTTAGACCTTGCATCATCATAGAACTTATTCAAGAAGGCCTTCTTGGTGTCCTCCCAATTTGTCAAAGATCCTGACTGCAACTGCTTCAACCAGTAAGCTGCATCCCCACCTAGAGAAAAAGGGAATAGCTTGCCGAAAAGGTAGTCATTAGTGACTCCTTTGGCCTTGATGTTGTTGGCCAGATCTTCGAATCTTTCAATTTGATCCATGGGTTGTTCATGAGGAAGACCATGAAAGAGATACTGACCCACAAGAGTGTATAATGCAGGCGTCAGCTCAAAGTCATTCCTCTGAAATGCAGGAGGTCGAATCGCAGACAGATTAGCATAGAACAAATCAGACCTGTTTTGGTCACCAAGTGTGCGATTCGCTGCAGGTGGGTTTTGCGCAGGCAGATTCTGCACAGCAACATCAGCGGCAGGCTGAACTGGGGGGCGGGGGGAGCTTCTTCGATCACATTCCCCTCATCATTGAGTTTCTGCCCTTCTGCGTTGCGCCTATGTCCTTCGCTGTCAACCAAAGAGCCATCGGCCTGTTGAATCAAAACCAACGGCCTGTGCTAGCTCTTGATTTGTGTGATTGACTAGCTCTTTGTCTCTGTTGCTTCTGGTTTTGCGATTAGAAATACACCTGAAACACCACAAAGAAAGAATATAGAGCGCGTGAGTAACAAAATAAAAAGAAAATCATAGAAAAAATTGTAAAACTAAAAATTTAACGGCAACGAAAGAGACTATTGGCAACGGCGCCAAAAACTTGATAGGTCTAAGTTTTCCCTAAATAATTCAACTGCAAGGGTACAGCAGATCAATGTAGTATATAGGGTATCGAATTCCAAACGTCTATGTTGCACAGAAAATTCTTAGATTCAAATCAAGCTAAGAAGAATAATATGAATGTAAATCAAAACAAATTAAATAAAAGCAGCAGGTGATTGTTTTACGAAGTTAAATCAATGGGACAAAGGTTAGGCCTTGGGAATTTCGTAGGTTGAATCCGAATTGCAGAGTGAAATCTATAAGGATATTATTAAGAACTATTCTATAACTCAACTCACTATCGTAAAACCAATCAACTTTCGTTGCAGAGATTATCTATGTCTAAACTTAAAATTCCAAATTTTTTTACAAATTCAACAATCTAAACAAGCATTAATGATCAGGTTTGATAAGTTCACAAAATCTCTAAACCAAATTTCTTTCCAGATAGATATTTTGTTCATCTAAGATATGTCAGGAAATCGATAATACTTTCGCATCTATCAATTATCCTAAGATCAGATTCTAGGTCGCGAAGTTAGAATAAGCAATAAACACAATATAGATGAAGAACTCTAAAGATTATCCCAAGCAATTTCAATTCTTCTTCAACCTTTGAAAAATCCTAAACCTAACAAGCAAACTACTCAGACATGGTGATTGAGACAAACATCATGAATAATATAGATTGCATAAAATAAATAAGATAAGAGATAAAAGAGTTCAAAATCTTCTATGAAGGAGTATGATTTGTCTCTCCAAAGCTCTGCTACAAATCTCTCTTTTTGTCTCCATGAAAATAAGATACCAGTTATAAAACAAGCCTAAACAATGGCTTATAAACCTAAAAACACGATTTGGACCTTCATGTAAATAAGTAGGCATTTGGGCCAAAACTGCAAAACTTCAAAAGTCTTCAAAACACGTGTCTCCTTCTGTCTGGTGTCGACCGACACCAATGCTCAGCAACGATAGTGACTTCTATTTTCCAGCAAAAACTCCCAAAATGCTCCATAATCTCCAATTCAGCTCCAAACATACCTAAGACCTGTAATCAATAGAAATTAAAAGACTCCAAAAACACTAAAAAGACTCTAAATTTCAGACTTATATCATGGCAAAAACCCATAAAAACCATGATATTTCACAGAGTTCACCTACAACAACAGTTTTCAGTCTAGTATTGGCATGGTTCCTTTTGAAGCTTTGCATGGGAGGCCATGCAGGACACCTTTATGCTAGACCCAAGTGGGGGAGCGCATCATGTTGGAGATACTCTTGTTCAGGAGACGACGGAGAAGATCCGTGTCTTGAGGCTGAACATGAAGGAGGCTCAGGATAGGCAGAAGAGTTATGCAGATAGACGCAGATGTGAGCTTGAGTTTCAGGTGGGAGATAGAGTTTATCTCAAGATGGCTACGTTGAGGGGCCCTAACAGGTCCATAGTAGAGAACAAGGTCAGTCCGCGTTTTATGGGCCCGTTTCCAGTGTTGGAGCGAGTTGGGCCAGTGGCTTATCGGTTGGAGTTGCCACCGATTATGAGCGCCTTTCACAAGGTGTTTCATGTTTCTATGTTAAGGAGGTGTTTGCATCCTTTAGAGGAGTTAGTGGCTGAGATTCCATAGGATCTTCAGCCAGATATGACAGTTCCGGCGGTTCCTGTGAGGATTCTTGAGAGAAGAGTCAAGGTTCTGAGGAACAAGAGGGTGCCATTGCTAAGAGTCTTGTGGGATTATACTGGAACAGAGGAGCAGACTTGGGAGCCAGAGGCAAAGATGAAGCTGAAGTTCAGAAAGTGGTTCGACAAGCAGGTTATGGAGTGATCTCCTTTCATCTTTGTGGTTCTAGTCTTGTTTTTGGTTTTGGTGTTATTGTTTCTGGTTTATGTATTTTTGTTTCGTTGTACGATATACATTTTTGGAGCTTTATGAGATTGAGTTTTTGCCTCATATTTTTGGGTTCATGTTTGGATGTTACAAGTTTCTTTGACCGGTGGGGTCATTGAACGTTTTAGTCATATAATTTATACGCGTTTTATATTTTATTACTCGATACAGTCTAGAGACGGTGGTGTCTTTAGAGTAGACGGTGGTGTCTATATTTTGGGATGGTGGGTGCCCGGCAGAATTATATTTGGGGGTCGCTACCTCAGTATAAGTGGATATTGTGACGGCGGTGTCATGGTATAGATATTTGTGATGGTGGTGTCACGTTATAGACATTTGTGACGGTGGTGTTGCATTTCTGGTATTGAGGCCTAAGAGTAATAGTGTCTAGAAATATGCGTATAACATAGGACTAAATGTGAGATTTGTGGTCTTGGAGAGACGTTTGTGTTGGGATTCGAGGACGAATCCAGTTTAGTAGGGGATAATTGTAACATCTGTGAACCATAAATGGTATTTTAAAAGTGGTATCAGACGATAGTAGGTATTCGGGAGTAGATTGCACATGTTCTAAAAGTGTGAATTGAGGATTGGTTGTACATGTTCTTGTTTGATTGTTGTGCAGTCGGTCTAAGGTTCAAACACTTTGAAGAAAGTGTGTAAAAAGCTCTTGAATAACTAGTGTCGATCGACACCGGTTATCGATTTGATTTCCGGTTTAAGTCGATTGATTTGAATTCGAGTTGCTTTGGTCGAGGGGTGTCGACCGACACCAAGCAGTGGGGTCGATCGACACTGGTTATTGAATTTGCGATCGGTTTGATTCAAGTCAGCTGGTTTTGTCGGGTTTAGGCGATGGAAACCCTATTCATGCGACCAAAACACTGTAGCCGCGTGGAGAAAATCACTTTTCAAGTTTTCACTTTTCAGAGCAAGAGGGAGGCGAATTTGGGAGAGAAATCCGAATTTCTGAGTTAGATCTGCTGTTGTTCTTCACCGTTCATCTTCCTTTGCTCTTTCCAATTCGTTGTAAGGTGAGTGTGTGACTGTAGGTCCGTTTATCACCAGAGATTTCGTGTTTATG
This sequence comes from Noccaea bulbosa, assembly GCA_900406535.1. Lineage (NCBI taxonomy): Eukaryota > Viridiplantae > Streptophyta > Magnoliopsida > Brassicales > Brassicaceae > Noccaea > Noccaea bulbosa. The sequence goes on along the minus strand of OVBJ01001460.1, from coordinate 11,392 downwards.
TGTTTAGGGTTGATGTTCTTCAGTTGTTCTTCGTTATTGTTGAGTTTGATTCATTTCCGGGCGTGGAAAACCCGTGATTTGTGTTTTTTGTGAAATATGTGTTGTTTCGTTGAAGTTGGCGTCGTTGTGTCGGGGATGTGTCGATCAACACCATGCGTGGTATCGATCGACACTGATGTCGCGGAGTGTCGTTCGACACCTTTTGTGGTGTCGGTGGAAACCGAGCGGGGCATCGGTTGACACCGGTGGGAGTGTCGATCGACACTTATTGTTCTGTGAGTTTGTTGAGTTTGTTGATCATTGATGCTTTTGTTTATTGCTATTTTTGTATGATGTATTGTCTGGTGGTTGACGTACATGGCCTGTAGGCAGGATGATCCACTCACTAAGTATTTATGATAATACTTACGCACCTCTATTCCAATGTGATGCAGGTAACAGGAATGTTCAACCGCGGAATGAGGCCAAGAGACGTTGAGGATGGTTTATAAGGACTGGTTGAAGAAGAATTGCAATTGCTTGGGATAATCTTTAGAGTTCTTCATTTGGATTCTATTTATTGCTTATTCTAGCTTAGCTAACTAGAATCTGATCTTAGGATAATTGATAGATGCGAAAGTATTATTAGTTTCCCGACATATCGTAGATGAGCAAAATATTTATCTGCAAAGAAATTTGGTTTAGTTATTTTGTGAACAATTGAACCTGAGATTAAGGCTTGTTTAGTTTATAGAATTTTCAAAGAAATTTGGAATTCTAGGAATTAGACATATATAATCTTCGCAACGAAAGTTGGTCGATTTTATATTAGTGTTCATGTTCGAGAACGATGCTTAATTAATATCTTACTTACTTTACTCTGCAATTCGGATTCAACCTGCGAATTTTCCAAAGACCTAACCTTTGTCTATTGAATTTTAACTTCGTCAACAATCACTCGATGCTTTTGTTTTCTTTTATTTGTTTTACTTTCATATTCATTCTCTTAGCTTGATTTGAATCTAAATATTTTCTGTGCAACAAAGACGTTTGGAATTCGATACCCTACATACTACATTGATTTGCTGTACACTTGCAGTTGAATTATTTAGGGAGAACTTAACACCTATCAAGCCTCTCTGGGACTGGTTCTGCAGCTTTTTCACGACCTCCTGTCGTCTGGGACTGGTGTCGATCGACACCCTGGTGGTGTTGATCGACACTAGTCGTAGATGTCGACTCCTTCTTCTTTGTGTCGACCAAGGGGGTCGACAAACGTCTGTCGAACGTGTTGGGAATGTCCTGAAATCATTTTATTTCTCTAGTTATAGTTGTAACGTCATAATCGTTTAATATTAGGTGATTATAATGTCTTGCTAGAGGCCACATATAATCTATGAGTTATGAACTCATTGCTAATATTACACAGTCCTACAGGGTCACACACCTAAGCAATTGGATCAATAATATATTGGACTTAGAATAATATATATATATATATACATGGGATGTAATATAAACGTGAAGTCATTAGTCTTTTAATGAAGAGGTGAATGATTATGGGCTAAGCCCATTAACCCTTAATGATTAGGATTCGTATGTGCTAATATATAAGGTTGCATATTCACTTTAATAATTAGACATTCATTCACGCCCACGTTTACGTCTTTGACGGCAAAACCCTAATTCCATCTTTTGAGATTAGATCTCAGCGGCACTAGCATCCCGCCTAGATTCAGTTTGTGTGCGTGTGGATACCAGTAGAGGCACTACACTTGGAGTGCTCAAACAACCTGGATCCAATTCTGATTATCTTTCCGCTGCTAAATATCAAGGTATGTTCAAGTCTCTAAGATCTAGATTTATGTCAATATTTGCATGAGATCCTGGAATTGATTCATAAGTATTTATAAAGTGTTATAAACCTACATGAATTCCAACATAATGTAACTTCATCTTCGGTGTCGATCGACACCCATAATTGGTGTCGGTCGACACTTGTAACTGCGGTGTCGATCGACACTGGGTCTGTAGTTGCGAGTTCATCATCTTCAATTTCCTGCAGATCCACGATTTGCTCCGAATTTAGACTCTTTTCTGCAATGGATGAAGCTTTTTTCCACTTCTCAAGGTCACAACATTGCACTGATGCTTTGGATTTGTATATGTTCTTCCAGGAAGGAATCATTCTTGTCTTCTCACTGAATCTGCAGTTTGAGCCACTTGAATATCTAACTTTTTGACATGGCCTCAAAGATTCAATTTTTCCATGTAATTTTTGTTACATTTTATCCATCTTCCCATTAAAGTCCACTATCATCTTCTGTTGGCCTTCTAGAATCTGCTCAAACATCGACTTCACCTCGCTCTCTAGTGTTTTCGCAGGAGATGATTGGTAAGAAGAGGAACCATAGTTCCTTGTGAAGCTGCTGGAAGAGAGAGACTTCTGAAACTGTGTCTTTGTGTATCCTGAAGAACTCTGATATCCTGCAAAAGAGCTCTTCTGCCCACTTCCATTGTAGCCTCTGTTTCCTTGCTGATTACCAAATCTCTGACATTAAAAACCAGCTTCATTGATGTAATTAACATCTTCTTCCTCTTTTTCTTCAACTGGTTCAAAAGACTCAACCTCTGCATCAGACTAAACTGATTTCTTGCCCACAAGAAGGCTATGAACTGAATCAAGCTTAGCCTTAACCTCAGCAATCTGACTTCCATCCAGATTTCCACCAAGCTTCTTCCTCTCATAATCTGCATTCTTGGTAGTATTGCTAGATTCCAAGTTTTCTATAAGCTGATAAGCTTCATCTGGATATCTGGTGTTGAAGTTACCATTGCTTGCAGCATCGAGAGCCATCTGGTACCTCCAATCAATTCTTCTGAAGAAAATGCCCAGCAGCTGAACTTCAGTGAAACCATGGTGTGGACAGTCCCTCTGATAGGAACGAAATCTCACCCAAGAGGCCTTAAATGCTTCATTTGGTCCTTGAGAAAATTGTGAAGTGCAATTTCTCAGCTCCTCGGACCTCGCATCATCATAAAAATTATTCAAGAATGCCTTCTTGGTGTCCTCCCAGTTGGTCAAAGATCATGGCTGCAACTGCTTCAACCAGTAAGTTGCATCCCCACCTAGAGAGTAAGGGAATAACTTGCAGAAAAGGTAGTCACTAGTGACTCCATTGGCCTTGATGCTGTTTGCCAGATCTTCGAACCTCTCTATGTGGTCCATTGGGTGCTGGCCCACAAGAGTGTAGAATGCAGGCTTCAGATCAAAGTCATTCCTCGCAAATGAAGGAGGGCGAATCGCAGACCGATTAGCATAGAATAAGTGAGGCCTGTTGTGGCAACCAAGTGTGTGATTCGGTACAGCTTGTTGCGTAGGAGGATTGACAGCAGGCTGAGCTGGAAGGTTTTGCACAGCAACATTGACGACAGGCTAAGCTGGAGGTGCTTCGACAATCACATTACCAGCATCATCAAGTTTCTGCCCTTCCTCACTGCGCATGTTTCCCTCTCTATCAAACAGATTGCCATCAACATCTTGAACCAAAATCATTGGCCCGTTCATCTCAACTAGCTTCTTCGCTTTCCGGTTGGTACGCTCTAAGTGTGTTCTTTCTTGATTACTGAGACTGACTAGCTTTTGTCCTTGTTGCTTCTGGTTCTGCGATTAGGCATACATCTGAAACACCAAAAAGAAAGTTATAGAGCGTGAGTAACAAAATAAAAACAAAATACTTAGACAAAATTCAAATACTAAAAATTTAACGGCAACGAAAAAGACGATTGGCAACGTCGCCAAAAACTTAATAGGCGTAAAGTTCTCCCTAAAATAACTACAAGTGCACAGCAATGTAGTTGTAACAATAGGGTTTATGGAATCCAAACGTCAAGTTGTTGCATCATAAATTTTCATATTCAAATCAAGCTAAGAAAACAAAGAATAATTTAATGCAAATAAAACTAAATAAAAGCAGCAAAGATTGTTTGTTGAAGTTAAATTCAAGAGAGACAAACGCTAGGCCTTGGAAATTTCGCTGGTTGAATCAGAAATTGCAAAATAAAAGCTATCAAGTTATAATTAAGTATTGTTCTTGAACATGAATTCTAATGTAAAATCAACTAACTTTCGTTGCAGATATTATCTATGTCTAAGTCCTATAATTCCAAATTTCTTTTTAAATTCAATAAACTATACAAGCATTAATTGCATGTTCAATTGTTCACAAATCCCTAAACCAAATTCCTTTGTAGATAGTTATTGGGGAAATTGGCAATTTACCCCTAAAAAAAGCTCTTCTTGTCCCTTTACCCCTTTTTTGACTTTTGATATTTTGTGCCAACATTGCCCTTCAATATAGTTAACAACTCATACAAACTTATTTTGAAAGTGAACAAAATTTCTAAATTTCCTAAAAATGATGTTAAAACTGTATAGAATGTTTGAGATTTTTTAGATTTTTTTTTTATGTTTATAAAATTAATTGAAGTTTGCGTCTACGAACTTCGATTGTCAAAGTATAATACGTTTTCTACCATTTACATAGACGTCTAGCGAGCGTAGAAGATAAAATCTACAAGTTATTTCTACTTCTACCGTTTTGTAGAATTTGCTCCAAATATATTCTACGGAATACACTATCTTCTGCTAATTGTAGATTTCAAGTTCTACGGTAAACACTAACATCTACCGGTCGTAGAGTATGTGTTCTACGTATTACATCATATTCCCATTCGTAGAATTTATGTTCTATAAAAAAACATATTGGCTACAATTTCGTAGAATGCATATTTTTCGATACATGTTCTACCAAAATAATTAAGTTCTACCATTCGTAGAATTCGTCTTCTACGAGAATCGAAAAAATATTGCAACTAAATATTTTTCAAATCTTTATTCCCTTTTTTCTCTCTACCTACGAAAATAAGTTTTCAGAAAATATTTTTCAAATCTTTAAACTTTCTCATTTTAATCCAAACTAAATTTAATCAATTTCAAAATTTGAAAAAAAAAAAAAAAAATCAATTTGAAGGTTAAATTTGGATTAATTGTACAAAAAAAGGGTAAGGGGACAAAGTGGGTTTGCGAAAGTGTATGTGGACAAGAAAAGCTTTTTTTTGGGGTAAATTTCCAATTTTTCCTTAGTTATTTTGTTCATCTAAGAAATGTCGAAAAATCGATAATACTTTCGCATCTATCAATTATCCTATGTACGAAATCTAGGTGATCAATTCCAGAAATCAATGATTAAGCACGATCTAGATGAAGAACTCTAATGATTATCCTAACAATATATCAATTATAACAATCCTTCTTCAACCTTTGAAAAACTCAAAACCTAACTAACAGATTACTCAGGCATATTTATTGAAAATAACATCATAAACTGAATAAATTGCATTAAAAAGTAAGAGTAAAAAATAACAGGGGTTCAAATTCTTCTCTCGAAAGAATAATCTCCCCTCAAAGCTCTGGAACAAAAAATCTCTTGTCTCAATGGAAAATAAGATCCAAGTTATGAAGTCTAAACAATGGCTTATAAACCTAAAATAATCCTAAAATACGATCTGGGCCTTCTTGCAAATAAGTGAAACTTCTGGGTCAAACAGCAATTCTCAAAATCTTCATTAAACACGTGTGGCTTCTGGCGAAAGGGGCGGTGTCGATCGACACCGATCTCCAGCGATGGCAGTGACTTCTGTTTTCAACATAAATCCACAAAATATGTCCAAAATGCTCAATTATCTCCAATTCAGCTCCAAATGTATCTAGAACCTATAAATACTAGAAAATACTCCAAAAACACTAAAAAAACTCTATAAATAAGACTTATATCATGGCAAAAACCCATAAAAACCATGATATATCATAACTCATCCCCAAAAAGCTTACTATGTTGTTCATTTTCAAGATCCTTAGATCCAATCGGGGAAATAAATCGAGCTAGTGTTACAAGTAGCGTTTACGACTCTGTCTTTGTTTGTTGCACCGATCATCGCAAGAACCAACATTCCATAGCTATACACATCTGACTTGTGAGACACACTTCCATAAACTCTGGAGATCATCTCAGGTGCAATGTACCCTATTGTTCCCCTTGTGTCCAACATCGACATGATGCTCTCTTTCTTCTCGCAGAGCTTAGCGAGGCCAAAGTCAGAAACTTTGGGGCAAAGATTGCAATCCAACAACACATTCTGAGGTTTAATGTCTAAATGCACAATCCTTGTTTTGCAGCTATAGTGCAAGTACTCGAGACCACGAGCAACTCCTAGCGCAATCTAGTCAAGCCTCATTCTCCACTCAACACTTGATGAGGCATTTGCTGAGATATACTGATCCAAAGACCCATTCTCTAGAAACTCATAAACAATCACTCTTTTGGATCCTTCAAAGCAGAATCCAACCAAAGAAACAATGTTAACATGAGATGTTTGGCTCATACTGGCGACTTCATTAATGAAGTCTTCGCCATTTCCCTTTGAATCCTTCAAAACCTTGACAGCGACCTTACGACCATCAGGAAGGTGTCCTTTGTAAACAGTTCCAAACCCTCCTTTCCCAACAACACAAGCAAATGAGTTTGTAAACCACTTCCCTTCATTGTAACGGTAATGTTTCAGCGGAATAAGAGCTTTGAAGTTCTTNAAAAAAAACCCCCAAACCCCCCCCCCCCCCCCCCCCCCAACACCACGAGGATACTTACTACCGGACTCGCAACTAAAAAAAACAAGAACATATAGATTCGATTAGTTACTTGTTTATCAAGAAATCTCAAGAGTTTGGTGGTTAGGTATCTAACCTATGAGAATCTTTGTCACCAAGGCTTTATTATTATCTGAAAAATAAAGTATAGCTTTTGTGAGTATTCAAATAAACTTTAGACTAACTGAAGAAATAATTTGTAACCTTTATTGAGCAGCAAAAGAGGAATGTCCTGAAATGGGAGCTTGGCTGCTATACTGCTTGTGAAACTCCAACCTATAATATAGTGACCACTTGACTGATTATTGGGATATAATATCCCACATCGGAAGTTTAGATGGGACTTAAGTAATATATAAGAGACTGAGGCCTCTCGACTTATTGCCAATTGGTTTTAGGTTGGATGTCAATGAAACTTAACATGGTATCAGAGCGTGTTCTCTACAACGTTCCTGTCATATCTCTCAGGTCTGTTTCTCTTCTTCTCAAACTCAAAAGTTGTATCCTGAGTCATATCCTTTCCATGTGCCGCTCTGAATGCTTTAGTCCATTTTACCTTACGCGGATTCCTCTTCATCTTGAAGTTTTTGTGGCACTTAGACCTACAGAACCTGAAAATCTTTGCATCGTTGAGGACAAACTGGATACCATGTCCAGGATATATTGTGGAAGAGAAAAACCAACACTATACCAATCTCATTTTGCCTCCTCCTTCAAATCCCTGCAGGTGACTGCGAGAGCATCAATCCTAGGATCGAGGGGTCGGCCCTTTTTGGGATAGGTGGAAAGGCCTCAGTCCTTTATATAGTATTTGAGATCCCTTCCAACTTCCGATGTGGGATATATTCCCTAATACTGATCTTTCCATGTGGATGCGGTGAATCCTACGTACATTTCTTCTTGCATGATCTCTAATAGCTTAGGAATGCGTTGAGAGATCGTTAGTTGTCCTGGGTCGTTTTGAAATCTCCAAGGAGTTGCAATCATATTCAGTGTTTGGGTGTGTCCGTCATAATCCAAACGGACTCGGATCTGGACTTCTTCTCTTCGGTTATCACCGTCTTCATACAGAACCGGTTCCTCCACAAACGAGGTGACACCGTTGAAATTTAGACCGATGTGATTGCTTATTCTACTACTATTATCATCCCTGAATCCTTGTACTGTGTCCAACTCAACTGCGAAAACGTGGTTCGATGAATTTCCGTCGTTCTGTTCGTTGACAAGTCGTAAGTAACGTCCTGATTCGGCGCCTGAACGGTTTGGTGTGGGAGATAGTGTGAAGGTTAAACCATAACCTCCGTTGCGGGAGGACGCCGAAGACGAATGAAGTGCTAAAAGAACGAACTTTTGCTTCGGTAGAGAGATTGCTATGGTCGCAATCTCACGGGTTTGTTGTAGAACGCTGTCCCGAGGACGTTTGATTTTCGATCTTTGAGTCTCAATGTTCCATTTGTTTCGTGTAAAATTTGGAAAAACAAAATCTGTTGTTGTTGTTGTTGTCTCTGTTCTCTGAGCTTGAACAGAGACGCTCAAAAGCTGGAAGAGCAAGAACAAAAATGAGACCATCGGAGATTTGGAGTTTACAAAGGAGTTTTTGAGTTTATCCCTAAAGATTCAATCATTGTGGAAATTTTAAGAGCTACGTAGAGAAGAAGAAATTTCAAATTTTTGAATAATAAATTTCTTTTTTTTTCTTTTCAAATGTTTGTTCACATCACCTAGATTAGGACCGTCTTTTATCTCCTAAACTGTTTTGACTTCATTTTCAAAGAGGGTTCTAGGAGACTGGGAAAGTCAATAATTAGTAATCAGTTCTTCACCTCTATCGTCAAAGACTTAGGTTGAAAATCTTCACCAATGACGGTCTAGTTTCTCTTCAAATGTTTGAAGAGAGTTCTTGATTTAACTCTAAAAAAATAGAAGCCAGACACTTAGAATGATTTAATTTCCATGTGTTATCTTTTGCGTATTGATAAGTTATCTTCATGGTCGAAGTCCGCCTAGCTCCTAGGCAAGGCCGCTTTCTTAAACTTACCGAAATACCAAGATAGAAAATGAGAGAAAGTGTTGGTTAGTAACTTTTTAATAATCCAGGAGGATATGCATACTAATCTATGATGATCAAGATGAACACCACAATAATACTTACTACCAAAGCCGCAACTCAGAAAAACAGAACATATTAATTCGATTAGTTACTTTTGTATCAAGAAATCTCAAGAGTTTGGTGATTAGGTTTCTAATCCAGCGCCGGTTAATAGCAAGTGTGAGGTGCACTTTTATTTTTCAGTTTTTTTTTTTTACGGCATAATTTTCAACGAATACCCAAATTTTCTAAAACTTCAATTTTTCCTTTATATTTCAGGCCGTAATTTTTTAAAAAACTTACAAAAAAAAGCCCAATTTTAAAAAAAACTAGACATATAACCCTTTTCAACACTGGGCATAGATTTTTTTGGGCCGGGCTTGTTCTAACCTATGAGAATTTTTGTGACCGAGGCTTGATGATCTAGAAAACAAAGTATACCATGTGAGTATAGAAATAAACTATATATAGACAGGCTAACTGAAGAAGTCTCACATAAATACAGAGAATTCAAATAATTTATAACCTTTCTTTGTCTCCGTATTAACCACCAAACAAGGAAGATTCCACACTGGGAGCATGTCTGCAGTGCCATCTCGACCGCTTCTGAAACTCCAACCGATAGCATAGTGAGCCTTTTTGCAGCTGTATCTGATTATAAGTCATCTAAATTAACAAGATATATCCTTGTGGCCGCGCTGAATCCAACGTACATTTCTTCTTGCACAATCTCTGACAGCTTTGGAACTTGTAGTGAGATCAATCGTTGTCTTGTGTCAGTGGTAAATGTCGCCGGAGAAACTATCAAATTCAGGGTTTGGGTGGGTCTGTCGTAATCCAGACGGGCTCGGATGGGATCACCGCTGGAGAAATCCAGCCTTCGGGTATCGTCTTCATTGATATCTGAGGTGATACTGTTGAAATTTAGACCGATGTGATTGCCACTACTAGAGCCATCCATGAACACTCTTACAGTGACGAATTCGACTGTGCAAACGTGATTGGATGAATTTATGTCGTTTTGTTCGTTGAGAAAACCTAAGTAATGTCCTGATTTCGCGCCTGGACGGTTTGGATGTTGGAGTAAGCTTGAAGAAAGCTTAAGGAGGAAGTTTTCCTAATCCTAATCGAGTTATGGAGAAAAGGAAAAGTGTGTTTAAGGAGTTGCCTAAATATAAGTATTTCCTATTAGGATTAGGACTAATGTTTTGTTATAAATAGAGATGTCGAGTTGTGACATTCTTTATGAGTTCAGAGTTGAGAGAGTGAGTGCTTAAGGTTTTGAGAGGGTTTTCTTAAGTCAATAAAGAGAGATATTCTTTATACAATCTTTAAGTCCTAAATTCATACTTTCATATTGAAAACAATATTTGGTATCAGAGCTTGAGTTAGGTATCTATGGCAGCGGAGGGAGCTATCGTTCCCGTAAGATCTAAAGAAGGAGGAGGATCTTCTTCTATCACTTGTCCAATGCTAAATACGACAAATTACACAGTTTGGGCCTTAAGGATGAAGGTTATGCTAAAGTTTCACAAAGTCTGGGAGATCGTAGAAGTAGGAACACATCCGCTGGATGAAGAAAAGAACAATATGGCCATGGCCCTATTGTTTCAATCGATTCCGGAGATACTTATCCCACAAGTGGGGGAACTTGACACAGCACATAAAGTTTGGGAAGCGATCAAGGGTAGACATGTCAGAGCAGATAGAGTAAAAGAAGCAAGGTTACAAACGTTGATGGCCGAATTCGATCAGCTTAAGATGAAAAACACCGACAAGATTGATGAGTTTGAGGGAAAACTATCAGAGAAAACATCAAAATCAGCTGCACTGGGAGAGATTATCGAAGAATCAAAGCTGGTTAAGAAGTTTCTGAAGAGTCTTCCTCGACAGAAGTTTATACACATTGTGGCACATCACTTGAACAAGTGTTAACACTACAAGTTTTGTAGACATAGTTGGTCGTTTGAAAGCTTATGAGGAACGCATACTTGAGGAATGAAACAACCAAGCCTTTTTTTTTTTTTTACTTAATTATCAATGCGGAAATTCTCAGAAAGAAATCAATAATTATTAAATCAAATAATGAGTTCAACAAATAACCAATAACCAATAAAGAATAAACTCTAGCGACCTAAATACCAGGTTTGCTACATTTTATAATAAAACTAACAACCTAAAAACGATTGTTTGCAAGCCACAGAAGAATAAGCAACATCAAATGCCTAATTTCCTCATCCTCTCCCGGCCTCATTCCGCGGTTGAATATTCCTGTTACCTGCATCACATTGGAATAGAGATGCGTAAGTATTATCATAAATACTTAGTGAGTGGATCATTCTGCCCACAGGCCATGTACGTCAACACCAGACAATACATCAAGCAACAACAACAAACAGCAACAGTGATGAACTATTCGAACAGTGTGGACACGATAGTCTTCCGTNCAACATTCCATACGCTGGAAAGTCACTAATCGTCCACAATAATACTGCGCGCATGTTGAAGTTCTGTTGCTGCGAGTAATCAAAGGTGCAGACTCCTGAATACCACAAGTGTTTCAACTTATCAATCAAAGGTTGCAGAAATACATCGAGGGATCGCTTCGGATGCTTAGG